>CAUYLG010015956.1:0-17841 GCA_963573385.1 Cacajao melanocephalus
CAGTAGAACAAGAATCCTGTTCTCTCTCCCTCTTTTTCTTCCTCTTTCTTTCTCTCATACATTCTTTTTCTTTCTTTCTTTCACTCTCACTTTCTTTCCTCTCTTTTTCTTTCTTTCAAAAAAAAAAAAAAAAAAAGAAGAGAGATGTCCTCTGGCAGCTATGTGGAAAACAGACCAGAGTGAGAGAAGACAAAGACATGGAGGGGAAGCTGTGCGATTTTAGGTGTTGATTGCAGAGTCTACCTCTGCCTTTTGTTTTACTGTATCTCAAACAAATGTAGATTAAAGAAAAGTTTGGTAGAGAATAACAGATAAATTAAAGTCAACCAAATAGAAATTTTTATCCTGAAAATAAAATATTCCTAGGCCTAACTGAAGAACTCCATACTGAACTTCACTGATAGGAATTTGAGCCTTTGTTTCTATTCACTTCCCTCTGCCATAATCATTTCTTTCCCTTTAGAGTTATTTCAGGGTCAGTTTCAGTTTGATGTGTTCCTAGTGCTTTTTCAGACAACTTAAACTGAGGGGGTCATTTTTTGCTTTATGAAATTCCAGAACACTTACTGTAAATGTCATTTCCTTGGAATATTCAATAAAGTATAATAATTTCATATTTTAATAAGGAACATCAATATTTGAGTATTAAATTAAAAGATTGCATAAATTGAATATGGTAAGATATTTAAAGTCAGAAGAGCTTCATGTTCCTGAAATTATTCCATTGGGAAACTATTTTTCCCATGTTCATGTTCAACTAATTCTATAACCCTAAGACAGCATTAAGAAGAGTTCAGCTACGAGCCACATAATTGTGAAAGGGGTTAACAATAAAATTTAAAGTTCTTTAATGCTCATCTCATTTCTCTTTTTGAGATGGTGTGACCTAGGAGTATAAATTACTGCAGACTGAACATTATTGTGCAAAGGTCAAGACTATTTGTTTTAAATTTACTGGATTGCAAAGCACTAGAAAAATACCTTATTGCCTTCAGATACTGCTTTTCTTTTTTTTTCTTTACCTTTATAAATCAAAACCATAGTATTTTCAAATGGAAAAAGTAATTTCTATATGTGAAATTTTCAGCACTGCATTCTAGACCTGAATTGATATACAATAGAGCTGGCTTATTTAAAACATGGTAGAGATAATTTATTCTCGGGGATTTGTATGTTACACTTCTGAGAATCTAAGAGAAAATAACAAATTTTCACATTTCAGTTAAATTTATGAAAATACAAATGGTAGCATCTGTATTCCTACCTTTTCTGATTTTTAAGTGTTCTCTATACTCATTTAATTTGTTTTACTTTTTATACTCTGTTCTTGAAGGATAATGTATCCAAATATATCAATAACTAATCAAACTGATGACATTGAAAATATTCTTATTTGAATGCCAAATTCCGATACTTTTGTTTAAAAACTTTTATAGTATTTTATGATCAACCATCGGTTGTTTTACTTTTTATTTATTTTTATTTTTTATTGCATCTTAGGTTTTGGAAATATAACTTGCTAGCTAACAGTTTGCATGTGTGTAATGAATATAAATTTGTGTCAATAATTTTCACTTTCCTAGTGATATTTAGTGATATTGTAGTGTCCAGGAATCATGACTGAGAATTACTGCTCCTGCAGTTTCTGATTCCCAGAAGGGAGAATATTGAACTTTCATTATCCACTGACAAAATATATTTCTCCTAGTATTTATAGATGAGCTTAGGAAAGGAAAGTACAACTACAAAAGAAAAACATGTCATCATTTGGGGCCAAGATTACAGGAGAATTTCTGTATACTGCCACATTTTTTAAACATTCCCGTATAATTACAGTGTTGTTCTGCATTATACAGTGCTGAAGTACTAGGCTTATATGACTCATGTTTTCCTTCTGAAACTATTGCTTTTGGCACCATCAGAGTAACCATCTGTATGATATATTAACCTGCTGCAATTTTCTGTATCAAATGCTATGAACTTGAAAACCAGATCAATAAGCATCTTGATGTATGTAAAGACAAAAGGAAAACTGACTTCAACAAGGGCCCTTCCCTCCTCTCCTGGGCACACTTCTCATAAACTGGGTCCTTTTGGTTTCTTTATGGTTTCCCAGCTCTAGGCTAGATACACTAAATGCTGCCAAATTGAGTCATTAAGCTTCTCTTAAGGTGAAAATATAACATCTAAATGTATTCACTAAGTACAAATTGAGGTTTTTCAAGGCTCCACTGTTGGACAATGCATTGGAATTTCTAAAGAAAAGATAATTATGAAACCAATAATCACATTTAAAAAGACATTGCCACTCACAATCCAGGGAAGTGGACTATCAGGGAAATCATCCTTGAAGAGGTAATACATGAGCTTATTTTTGAAGCAAAAATAGGCTTTAACTAAGCAAAGCACAGAGACTTGAGACAGAAGCAGAGGCAGAGCAAGGCAGAACATACTTCAGACACATAGATTCACTTTTTGAAGAAGCACTGTGGAAGGAGGAGAGGCATTGATATTTAGAACAAAAAGAAAGACAGTATTGCTTAAGTGCAAAGAGAAAACAGAATAGAATGGTGCTTAGAAGGCTTGAAAACTTGACAGAGCAGCCCAAGTACAGCATTGCAGGACATACTAGGTTTTTTTCTCCTGACTTTCAAGGAAAGTCACTGAAAAATTTTAAGCAGAAAGAAGGATATGTATTTGTGTTATGTAAATACATGTGAACATATGATCATATCTGAATTTTAAAAAGATCACATTGGAGACTTTCTTTTTACGATGGAGGGCTTCACTCTTATCTCAGATATGTAGAAATAATTGAAAACAAATACAGATTTTAAAAAGATAATAAATACATAAATATTCTCCAGGAAAGAGACATTCAAAAGAAAAAAGGAAGAAAAAGTGGGACTAAAAACAAAGAGACCAACATTGTAAATAAAAAAACACAAAATAAGACTGCAGGAATAAGTCCAGATATACCAGTAATTTTTTAAACTGTGAATAAATTAATCTATTGAAAAGAAAATGTAACTGATTAAATGGGAAAATTCTTATATAAATTACATATAAAGATAGCAATTAAGTGTATAATAATCTGTATAGTGCCATATCACAGAAAATCAAAAGTTAACATTTTTTATAACTATGTACAATACATGAATAAATTTCACAAAGATAATATTGAATGTAGAATAGGAAGATAAAGAATAACAGAGACTGTATTTACAATTAAATATATATAAGTATTATAAAATGAGGTAAAATTGTTTAGGCATGCTTGCTTTGTATTAAAACTCTTAAGAAAAGCATGGAAAATGTAGGATTATAAAGCACATGGTTATGGGTAGATAGCATGAGAAGTACTTATGAAATGTTGACACAGTACAATGTTTTAGCGGTGTAGCAGTTATCTGGGTGGTTACTGTGTAATAAAATATTAATCTATAGCAGTCATGATAGTGAAAATATTTTTAGAAGATATTTTGGAGATAGAATCAATTGGTCAATGATATCATAGCTAAGAGAGGTGAGTAAAAAGAGTCAAGGATGACTATCGGTTTCAGATCTTGAATTACTAGATGTCATTGAATTATTAGCAATGTCATTCAGTGACTCAGAGAACACCACAAGAGGAACAATTTGGATAGAGATCGTAAGCTTAATCTTAAATGGTAAAATTTGAGGTATGTATAGAACATCCAACTAGAAATGTCAAGTAGGTAATTGTGTAATTCTAGAAGTCAAAAAAGAGATCTAATTTAGTTATTTTCAGGTATATAAGACATAAATTTGGGAGTCATAGACATGTAGATGGCGATTAAAAACATAATAATTTTTTAGATTGTCTGGAGAAAGAACCTGGGTGAGAAGAGAGTCTAAGAATAATGAAGGCTTGAAAAATACCTAGATTTATTGATCAGATATCCCAGGATGAGTTTTCAAAAGCAGCAGAGCAGTGCCTGAAAATAAGTCATGAACCATAAGCCAGGAGATTACATTGAAGAAGACAAAAGAAGAGAATGCTTCCCCTAAAAAGGGCATAAACACCAGTATTGGTTACCTCTTAGAAGCACAGTAAAGCATTGACTGGCTAACATGCACAAAACATGACAGTATAAGGAAGGTTAAAGTAAAAACACCACTCACATGCTGATACTTTTAACCCCTATCTATCTTAAACAGTCTACAATGGGCTTCATAGAAGCTTTTAGTTAGTTAACTTGGTTTGATCAAAAAGGTTTCATTATTCTTAGGTGTATGACCACGTAAGGACATTGGGAAAACAAATATATATTTTTAAATGCTACTATCCAGCTCCTATTAAAAAAAGAGAGAGAGCTTGTTTAATGTACAAAAGCTTTAAATAACCAAGTAAGCATAAAGATGCATCAACATTTATTTATGTCTTTCCTTGATTATATGTGTCTGGAAAATTTGTTCCCTATCATTTCACATATGACTGACAAAAATAGAGAGATAAAATAAATTTTAGCTGTGTTCTATTATATATGAATAGTTGCTTACATTGGTATGGTGCTTGATAGCTTTTAAATTGTTTTTTACATAGTTAATTTTAGCTTCAAAACAGTTTTGTTCTCATTTTTAAAAATAAATATGTCAGGCATTATTTTACAAAAAGGAAAACAAAGGCTCAGATTGGATCAATAATTTGCAGAGAAGGACAACTAATTTGGACTCTGCTCTTCTGAAATTTAATTTAGTCCCTTTTTATCACATAGATTCTAAATGTACAGGTCATACTATAACATTATAAGAGAAGGTATTTTGTCCCCACCTCCCCCAACCCCAGGTAAGACATAAACACACCAACTCTAAATGACTGCATCCAGGAAATATTCAAAGTTAAAGGAAATTACTTATCTCTGTACTAATGGGAGTGCACATTATGGGACTGTCTTTAATCAGAGAAAGTCAAATTATACTATATGGACAACTGACACATTCAATTTGATTATTTACATGAATCTGACCAACCAAATATTTCTAAATGTTTTCCTCCATGTCCTCATTTCATGCTGAATAAATACATACTGATATGGATAACATCAATGTGAAATGTCAAAATGCTGTCCTCCTTATATACGGGAACCATATCAACATAGTAGTTAAAATTACATTAGTTAAATTGAAAGCTTTAAGCAGAATCTGACATGGCTAATAACAAAGCTCCTCTCTGAAGAGGCCATAAATTAAAAGGTAATTGTAAACAGCTCTGACATTGGGTCAAAAATTATGGATTAGGATCCCGGTTTTACCAACTTCTAAATATATGGCAGTGGGTAAATGTGTCTAAATTACACTAAATAATTGAAAGTAATGAGAGGTATGTTACAATTTTAAATGTATCCCTAAGTAGAAAATTTTAACTCTACATTTTAAAAATGATAATTACACGAATTGGGAGAAGAAAATGCACATTTTGTTAGATCTCTGTAAGTACATTTAAAATAGCTTTTACATCTCAATTTGCTTTCATCAGCAATCAGTCAATATGTAAGTCATGCCTACATGAATACTTTTCTTCTCACTCTATTTACATAATTGGTTTATTAGGAGTCAATAAATACTAAAAGATATCTTTAAAAATAAGCTATTAAAAATAACACGAAGTGTAAATATAAGTAATTTATTTCATAGTACAATTGGTTCATGTTTGTTTAGTTATTTAGGTTGACCAGCAATAATTTTAATTAGCTTCTGAATTTAGTCAGCATCAAAGATGGTTAACTAAATATTTCACTGGTTATAGTAATCTGGAAACTATTAAAAAATACTTATAACACTGTTTTTATTACATTACTTAGCAGTAGTAGTATTTAGAATTAGGAAATGATTACAGCATGCCAGGTTCTCGGCTAAGCTCTTCACATTTATTATCTCAATTCACCCTCACATAAGACTTATGTAGCAAGGAGAGTTATTATTTCCATTTTTCATTGAAGAAATAGAGTTCAGTAAATCATATGTAGAAATGTAGTTATCTTCCCAGCATCACACAGATGAGAGTCACATGCTATTTAAAGCCAGATACATCAAGCTTCCATCTGTGAGCTGGTAGCCCTGGCCATTAGTTATAGAAGTTTTAGATTATTTAAAGTTAATCAATAATATTGGTAACTATAGGAAGAAAATTGTCTTTGCAACCTTATACACACACATCTACTGCAAGAATAAGACAGTAGACTACAGTGTTATTAAGTTTATGCTGATGTGAACTTTCTTCCTTTTTTTGTATCACATAAACAGTTAGTAGGGGGATGCCCTAGCAAGTTGGATGCAAGGTCAAACAGCTTTGTAAAATTTGTAAAATGAATCACATAGTTCAGTTCACTGTCTCTTATCCCTCTGACTCCCTTTCCCTCACACTGCCATTCACACAAGGTGTGGCTGGAGTAGCTGCAGATGTTTCTGGCATCAGGCAAAGAGGCAGAGGATTGCGGAGGCCAATTGACTGTGATAGTATTATAACTGAATTTTTAGGGCTGCTTACTTGCAGAGGTGCCTACCAAGGCCCTATATATAAATATGTATTCAAAAGTATATATATATATATTTTTGCTTTATTTAAAGATACAAATATTTCAGAAAACCACACCAAGTGGGCTAGTGAGAACTTAACTATACATATACATGATTGTATGTAATGTAATAATATATACTATTAAAACAAGTTAAGTTAAATGTATCCCCAAATCAAAACAGAGAGAATTCATAAAACAGCAAGAGAAAAACATCTAGTCACATAGAAGGGAACCCTTATCAGATTGACAGTGGATTTCTAAGCAGAAACCTGACAGTCCAGGAAAGAATGAGAATATATATTTACAGTGCTGAAGGAAAAACAAAAACAAACAAAAAACCTGCCTGTCAAGAATAAAATACTCAGCAATGTTATTTCTTATAAATGAAGAACAAATGCAGTCTTTTCTAGACTAGCAAAAACTGAAGAAATTTGTCACCCCTAGACTAGCCCCACAAGAAATGCTAAGTTCTACACCTGAAAGTAAAAGGACAATATCTACCATCATGAAAACACAAAAGTATAAAAATCACTGTTAGAGCAAACACATAAATGAGGAAAATAAAGATCTCAATATTACCACTACAAAAAAACCATCAAACTACAATAATAAATAAGAATGAAATTAAAAAATCAAAGAACAAATAATGTACAAAACAACCAGAAAACAATGAACAAAAATATAGAAATAAATTCTCACATGTCAAGATTAACCTTGAATAGAAACAGATTAAATTTTCCACTTAAAAGATTTAGACTGGCTGAATACATTTTTTAAATGATGCAAATATATGCTACCTAACAGAAACTCACTTTACTAGTAAAGACATACGGACTGAAGATAAACGGATAGAAGATATCCCAAGCATATGGAAACTAAGAATAAGCAACAACAACAACAACAAAAGTGCAGGCCAATATCCTTAAAAAACATAGATACAAAAATTTTCAAAAAATACTAGCAAACTAAATCAAACAGAGCATCAAAAAGATAATGCAATATGATTAAGTGGCATTTATTCCAGAGATTCAAGGATGGTTCAACATATGCATATAAGTAAACATGATACAGCACGTTGACAGCATAAAGGAGAAAAATTATATAATTATCTCAATAGATGCCTAAAAAGCATTGATAAAATTCAATATCCCTTCATGACAAAAAAAAAAAAACACACACACACCCAAAAACTAGATATAGAAGGAACATACCTAACATAATAAAAGTCATCTATGACAAACTCACAGCTAGCATCACACTGAATGGGGAAAAGCTGAAAACATTTCCTCTAAGAACCAGAATAATACAAGGATGCCTACTTTCCCCACTCTTGTTCAACTTAGTACTGGAGTTCCTAGCCAGAACAATCAGGCAAGAGAACAGTATAAAAGGCAATAAATTGAAAAACAATAAGTTGAATTATCCCTCTTTGCAGATGGCATGATCTTATATTCAGAAAACCCTAAAGACTGCATTAGAAAACTCTTATATCTGATAAACTTACTCAGTAAAGCTGTAGAGTACAAAATCAACATACAAAGATCAATAGTGTTTTTATACACCAATAATGAACTAGTAGAAAAAAAATCAAGAAGGCAATCCCATCTATAATAGTTATCCAGAAAAAATAAAAATAAAAAAGCTAGGAATAAATTTAACCCAGCTGGTAAAAGACCTGTACAAGAAAGCTGCAAAACACTGATGAAAGAAGTAAAAGAGGACACAAAAAACACAGGAGAAGACATTTCATGCTTATGAATTAGAATAATTAATACTGTTAAAATGGCTATACTACCCAAAGTCATCTACAGATTCAAGGCAATTCATATCAATAGAGGGATATCATTTTTCACAGAAATAGAAAAAGCAATCTTAAACTGCATATGAGGCCATGCATGGTGGCTCATGCCTGTAATCCCAGCACTTTGGGAGGCTGAGGTGAACAGATCATTTGAGGTCAGGAGTTCAAGGCCAGCCTGGCCAACAAGGTGAAATGCTTTGTCTACTAAAAACAGAAAAAAATAGCTGGGCAGGGTAGCTTGTGCCTGTTGTCCCAGCTAGTTGGGAGGCGGAAGCATGAGAATCACTTAAACCTGGGAGGCGGAGGTTGCAGTGAGCCAAGATTGTGCCACTGCACTCCAGCCTGGACAACAGAGTGAGACTCTGTCAAAAACAAAACAAAACAAAAAATGCAAATGAAGCCTAAAAAGCACCTAAATAGACAAATAAATCTTGAGAAAGAAGAACAAAACTGGAGGCATCACATTACCTGACTTCAACATATTTTATAAGCTTATAGTCACAAAATCAACATGCATAGTATTATAACAAAAATAGACATATTGTCCTAGGAAGCAAAGCAGAGCACTCAGAAATAAATACACATATTTATAGCCAACTGATTTTCAACAAAGTTTCCAAGAACATGCATTGCATAAAAGGTACTGTCTTCAATAAATGGTGCTGGAAAAACTAGATATTCATATGCAGAAGAATGAAATGAGACTCCTGTCTCTCACTATACAAAAAAAAAAAAATTCAAAATGGATTAAGGACTTAAAACTACTAGAAGAAAACAAGAGAAACACTCCAGGACATTGGGCTAGGGAAAGATTTCATTTCAAATATGTCAAAAGAACAGACGACAAAAGCAAAAATAAATGGGGCTGCATTAAAATAAATGCTTTCTACACAGCAAAGGAAACAGCAACAAAATGAAGAGACAACCTGTTGAAGGGGAGAAAATATTTGCAAACAATTCATCTGGCATAGGGCTAATACACAGAATATATAATGAACTCAAAAAACTCAATAGCAAAATATAAATTAATTAATTTTATAAAATAATAATTTCATTAACAAATAAGCACAGAAATGGAAAGAATATTTCTCAATAGATGACATACAAATGTCCAACAAGTATATGGAGAAATGCTCAATATCATTAATCATCAGGGAAATGCAAATTAAAACTAAATGAGACATTAGCTTACTCCAGTTAGAATAAATATTATCAAGCCATGAAAAACTAACAGATCCCAATAAGGATGCAAAGAAAATAGAACTCTTACACACTGATGGTGAAAATGTAAATTAGTATAGTGATATGTTTTGGATCTATGTCTCCAGCCAAATCTCATGTTCAATCGTTATCCCCAATGTTGGACGTGGGGCCTGGTAGAAGGTGAATGGATCATGGCAGTGGTTTCTCATGAATTGTCCAACACCATCCCCTCAGCGCTGTCCTTGTGACAGTGAGTGAGTGAGTGAGTTATTGTGAGATCTGGTTGTTTAAAAGTGTGTAGCAGCTCCCTCGTCTCTTCCTCCTGCTCCAGCCATGTAAAACATGCCTACTTCCCCTTTGCCTTCTACCATGATTGTAAGTTTCCTAAAGCCTCCCCAGAAGCAGAAGCCACCATGCTTTCTATACAGCCTGCAGAACTGTGAGCTAATTAAACCTCATTTCTTTATAAATTACTCAGCCTCAGGTATTTATAGCAATACAAGAACAGATTAATACATACAGCCATTATGGAAAACAGTATAGGGGTTTCCTGAAAAAGTAAAAATAGAACTACCATGTAATCCAGCAATTTCACCATTGGGAATTTATTCAAAGGCAAGAAAATTATTATATCAGAGGGATGCCTGCAAAATCAACCTAAATCTCCATCAGTGGATGAATGAATAAAGAAAATGTGATATATAAACACAATGGAATACTATTTGGCCTTAAAAGGAAATGAAATTCAGTCATGTGCAGCAACATAAACAGAACAGGTCATTAAATTAAGTGAAATAAGCCAGGCACAGAAAGACAAATATCATATGCTCTCACTTATAAGTGGAAGCTTTATCTTATGGAGGTAGAGAGTAGAATGATATTTACCAGATGCTAGGAGTAAATATGTGTGAATAGCTGGGGGTCAGGGATAAAGAAAAGTAGGCTAATGGGTAGAAACATACAGTTAGATGGAAGGAATAAGTTTGAATGTGTGGAAGCAGAGTAGGGTAACTATAGTTAACATCAATGAATTGTATAATTCTAGATAGCTAGAATATAGGACTTAAAATGTTTCTAACACACAGAAATGGTCAATACTCAGGATGATGGATATACACTAACTACTATGACTTGACCATAACATATTCAATACATACAATGAGATATCACATGTACCCCATAAATATATACAAATATTATTTATTGATAAAATATTTCTGAAGTTTCCACGTTAACCTTCTAACCTTTATTTATTGGTAAGCTTGTAATTTCTGTCTCTTCCATGAAAATGTAATCTCTATGAGGATAAGAAATTTGTTTTGTTCATTGCTATAGCCCAGCTCAAAAATAATGTCATGAACCCATTACATACTTATGAATCACTAAAAAATGAATAAACATGAGTCAGAACATTGACAGGCAAAGCAATCTGAAGGAGTGAGAATTCTTCTAACCTGCAGAACTCAACACTAATAAGATTATGCTAGCATAGTTAAACAATACATGGTTTATTCAAAAGAGGATTGGCTTATCATGAATGCTGAGAAAACAGTGTCTTTCAATTTTTCTGGGACTGAGCGAAATCATAGTCTATTTTGGAATACAGAATAAAGTGTTGTAGTCTTCACTGTAAGACCAATGCAGTCGTGAAAGACGTGTCACACATTCTTAGCATGACATCATTAAAACTTTCAATTCTCTTAATTTCCTTGAACTAATTCAATACTTAAGAGCCAAATCGTGTATTCCCATGTAAGACATCTGTCATGGAGATCATATGCTACGCATATCCAGTTTTTCAACAGAGGCTTCACATAGTAGACTGGATCAGAATTTCTAATTATGATTTGTCCTCTTTCATATAGTTTTGCCACAGAAAAATTATGATAATCACAAGTGCTTTGAGTAATTCCAGCTGTGGTGACAGTGATATCTCATTGTAAGTTAATAAATTGACATTATGACTGCCTTTCCATCCTCTATGAGTAGATTCTCTGAGACTTCAAAGAAGAGCACCAAGTCTAGGTGGCCTTTTCCTGACAGATTTCCATTTCACCATTTTAATCTTATAGTTTGATTACTTCCTGCTAAGGAAATCAAAATATTCATTTTGTCTTCAGCAGAGTATAAAGCAGTTATATCTACATGATTTCACATAAAAATCAAGAAAAATAATGTCATCACTGCATTTTTATAGATGAGGAAAGGTAAGCAATATATATTAAATTTTTCAAGGCCAAAGGGGCAGTAAGTACTTTTGTCATTCACTCAACAATTTGTTGATAATCTGCTATAAACCACACACTGATCATTTTTGGGAGACTCCAATGACTAAAACTGCATTTATTTTCTAGCTAAGGAAGACACATGCAACTCTATACTAAGTAAAAAGGTAATATGTGCTTTGAGAAAAAGAACACAAGAGAGTAAATGTATTCTGGAAGTTCAGTGATGGTCAGTGTGAGCCTGCTTTAATAAAAGGCATTTGAATCCTGAAGCAGAGACTTGGAAAAGGTAAGGATGTTAGCTTTATGAGTATCTAAAGAAAAGTATCCCAGGAAAGGAAATATCAAGTACAAAGATATCAGTGTAAGAAATTATCTGGCATGTTCCAGAAACAATGAGAATAGTGAAGATGGTACCAAATAAATGAGGAAGAATGCTAAGAAATAAAAGTCAGATGGTCAAGGTATGTGATTCATAGGGCTTTGTCAGTTAGCTTTTACTCTGTGTGAAATGAGGAGTTTCTGAAGGGTTTTGAATAGAGTGACATAAACAAGCTTATGTTTTAAAAATATCTTTCCAGTATAAAAATAGACACATAGAAAGCCCAGAAATAAAGCCACATACCTATAGCCAACTGATCTTCCACAAAGTCAAGAAAAACATGTACTGGAGAAAGGACACCTTATTCAATAAATGGTGCTGAGAAAACTGGATTGTCATATCCAGAATAATGAAACTGGACCCCTATCTTTACCATATACAAATATTAACTCAAGGTGGTTTCAAGACTTACATGTAAGGCCTAAAACCATTTTTAAAAAACTAGAATAAAAACTGGGAGAAACTCTTTTGGACATTACCTTTGACAAGTAATTCATGACTGAGACCTCAAAAACAAATGCAACAAAAACAAAAATAGACAAATAGGATTAAATTAAACTAAAAAGCTTGTGCACAGCTAAATAAGTAATCAACAGAGTAAGCAGACAACCTTCAGGACAGGAGAAAATATTTGCAAACTATGCTTCCAACAAAGGGCTAATATCCAGTATCTACAAGGAACTCAAACATCTCAACAACAACCACCACAAAATAGCTCATTAAAAAGTGGGCATTGAACATAAAAAGACTTTTTTTTTCCCAAAAGGAGACACACAAACAGCAAACAAATATATGAATAAATATATAAATATATGAATAAATGCTTAGTATCACCCATCATCAAAGAAATGCAAATTAAATCAATGAGATATCACCTTACACCAGTCAGAATGGCTATTATTAAAAAGTCAACAGGCCTGGTGATGGCTCATGCCTGTAATCTCAGGCTGAGGCAGGCAGATCACCTGAGGTCAGGAGTTCGAAACAAGCCTGGCCAACATGGCAAAACCTCATCTCCACTAAAAGTACAAAAATTACTAGGGCGTGCTGGCATGTGCCTGTAATTGCAGCTACTCAGGAGGCTGAGGCAGCAGAATTGCTTGAATCCAGTAGGTTGAGGCTGCAGCAAGCTGAAATCATGCCACTACACTTCAGCCTCAGTGACACAGTGAGATTCTGTCTCAAAACAAAATAAAACAAAAAAGTCAACAAATAGCAGATCTTGGTCAGGATGGAGAAAAAAGGGAATGCTTATACACTCTTGGTAAGAATGTAAATTAGTACAAACTCTGGAAAATGATACAGAGATTTATCAGAGAACTAAAAATAGAACTACCATTTGATTTAGCAATCCCACTAGTGGGTATCTACTCAAGGGAAAATAAATCATCATAGTAAAAAAGTTACCTACCCTTGTATATTTATTGCAGGACTTTTCACAATAGCAATGACATGGAATGAAACTAAGTGTCCATAAAAGAAAGACTGTATAAAGAAAACATGACATATATGTGACATATCTATATGTCATACATATATACATGTGCCATGAAATACCATAAAAAAGAAAGAAACATGTCTTCTGCAGCAACATGGATGAAACTAGAGGCAATTATGTTATGTGAAATAACTCAATAGAAATTCAAATACCATATGTCCTCGCTTATAAGTTGGAGCTAAATATTGTGTACACATGAAAATGAAGAGTGTAATAATAGATACTGAAGACTCCAAAAGGTGGGATGGTGGTGCGGGGGGGTGAGGGATTAAAAATTACTTAACGGATACAAAATACAATCTTCAGGTGATGGCTAAACTAAAAGACAACACTTCACCATTATACAATATATCCATGAAACAAAACTACATTCTTACCTCTAAATCTATAAATAAATAAATAAAGGCAAAAAATCATTCTGTTATATTGCAAATAAACTGCAAAGTGAGGCAAGAGTAGAAACAGAGCTAAAATAGTAATCTAGGCTGGGGATTCTTCTGGCTCAGATCAAGATGGTAGCAGTAGAGGTAGTGAGAATAGATGGACATTGTACATATTTAGAAGTAGAGTCAACCAGACCTCTTGAGAGTATATTGTGTGGCAAAAAATAAAAATCGAGAAAGAGTCAAATGTTTTAGGCACGAGAATCAAGAAATTTGAGAATTACTATAGAGATAAGAAAGGCTGTAGAAGAAAAATATTTTTTGTAGAATGAACCAGAAATCAGCTGTGAACAGGGGACTTTAGGAATGTCTATTAGATATCTAAATGGAGTTGAGTTGAAAGCTAGGTATTTAAGTGTGAAATTCAGGAGAGAAATGTAAGATGGAGAAATAAATTTTGGAGTTGTAACATATACATGATATGCAAGGCCAAGGCACTGAAGAGAATCACCAATGAAGGGACTGTGGATAGAGACAATAAGAAGACCAAATGCAAGAAGGCCAAACACTGAGTCTTAGAGGGACTTCAATGTCCAGGAAAAGAGGAAGAACCAGACAGTGTCAGAAAAGCTGTCACAGAGATTAGACGAAAATCAAGAGAGTATGATATGCTGTATGCCAAGTGAAAAGAGTGGATAAAATCCAAGAGTGGTAAACTATATCAAATGCTACTGGTAAGTTAAAATGGAGAGAATTAATACTGTCATTGGACTAGCCACTAAAGAGTCAAGGCAACCTTCATAAAAGCAATTTCAGTAGAGTGATGGAATGAAAACATGACTAGAGTTGATTGAGGAAAGTAGTAGAAAGGGAATTAAGTACATTCAACTCTGAGCAGTTTTATCACATTGCAGTGGAGAAATATGAAAGGCACTAGTAGAAGAAGTGGGGTCAAAAATGAATTTTTAGTTTTTCTTAATATTTAGAATGCAAGAAAACCACCATTTTTATGATGATAAGAAATGATTCATAAAAATAAAAGATTGTCCTGAGCAAGATTTTTGGGGATGGAATCTACTGAATGCAAATGGTAGTACTGGCTTATGTAGAAGCATTGGCAGTTCACCTAACTTAATAAGTGGCAAGCATAAGTGTGGACTCAGAGTAGTGGGTAGCTTTGGAAGTATCTTCTGGGTGGGAGTCTTTAAAACTTATCTTCAGGTTGTTTCCATTGTCTAAGTAAAGTAGAAAGCAAGGTCATCAGTGCAGATGTGAAGATAGGAGGAGAAGTTGGTGATTTTAGGGCAGTGAGAAATTGAGTAGTCTATGACCCGAATGTGTTTTCCAGGTCACCATTGAAAGCCTATTTAAGATCAAGCTTAAGACATTTAAAGTGAGACTAGACTTCATATTCATACTCAGCTGCTCCAATGCAATTTCATAAAATGCAAAGGTTTAGGTTTAATTTCGGTGGTGTTTTGCTTACTACAGCGAATAAAAGGGACAAGGGGTCTGAAATTATGTGACCATAGAAATCTAACTTAGATAATGGGAAAAATGACACTGAAATTGCTCATGCATTCTTATATTCAAGAAATGTTTTGATCATTCCTAATAAAACATGCACTGTTTGAAGTCATGTATGAAATTCAGAACAAAGCAGACATGTTTCTTGCAGTCATGGAACCTACATTTCATATGGGAAGAGGAACAAAAAATTCACATAATTTTAAATTCAGAATTGAATAAATATGATTAAGGAAACAAGCTGTGTGCTGATACAGGAAATACACTGTATGTTTTTCATTAATATGTGTGCAGGTGTGCTGTGTGTGTTTATGTGTTAAGCAGTTCATTTAGATAAGGTGATCAGAGACCTTTCTGAGGAGATGTATGCAAACTGAAACCTGAAGAATGAATAATAACTTGTTCTGTAAAGAGCAGAAAGAAGGTGTTCAAGGTACAGAAAGGTACCTTGACAAAAACCCAAAGGCAGAGAAGAGGTTACTTGGCATATTTAAAGAACTGAAGGGAGTCCAGTGTGGTTGGTGCACAGCAAGCAGGAGGGTGTCACAAGATTCATTTGGAAAGAAAATAAGAAGCCAGGGTGAAGGCAGAATTCAATTATCAATTTAATTAGTTTCATACTAACTACCTTATTATTCTACCGCATTCAAACATTCCAGAGTTATTAATAAATATAATTCTTCAAGTTTAGTTTATAGGCCTTGATTTCCTTCAAGAGTTATACTGTAGCACTTATTCTGCCTAGTAGTAATATCCTCCCTTCTCCAGACACCTTCAGTAACTATCCCTTCAGTGCTGCTCTGTAGACCATGGCTCTGTGGTTTGCTCTCTAGAATAATTGGATACATTAATCTATGCAAATATGTAAATGATTCCTAATGGCTCTGGGCATTAACTCTCCCCTGAGCATTTACATTTTAACAGGAATTTTCCAGTGACACAAAGGAGTGACTCTATTTATGTACATTTTAGACACAAAACAGGTCATTTTAATGTAATTCAAACACACTCTCTCTCCAAATTCCTAGCTTAAGAAGTATTTTTTTTCTACCAGAGATAATGAGAAATGTATACTTAATGTGGTACATTTTTTCCATTCTGGTCTAACAGCCATTGAACATGAGGCTATCTGCAAGATGACCTGTCTATATTGTTGATGTACTTTGCTGCTTAAATGATGTCCATGTTTTTTCAAGCTGCCCAAATCATTCAGGAAGACTTAACTCTATATATGGCATTTTATTCTTTTTTTGTAGAGTTTGTTACAGTCCTTACCAATTGCTCAGAAAGAATATAAGTCTTTCAGATGAAAGTATTATGTAGTTTTCATGGCTTGTAAGTGAAATTGAAAGTCTAAAACACTAAAAGAGGAAAAGCATTCTCAGTTGAGTCAATTACAAGAGGATGTGTTCCTTTGCTCCTTGAAAATAGGATATTTAAGTATAGTTGGAAACTTGTTGGTCTTGTGAATTTCTGGGCACCAGAGAACCAAATAAATGTATGCGCAAATGAGTTAATAAAGTAATAACTGATTCCTGGGTTGTTAAAGCTGTTTTCTTTCCAGAGGGAAAGCAACCCTAAGAAACAATTGGATAGGTCCTTATGGCCAGTTTTATTGTAACTAAATTGTGTGCTGTATTTTTTATTTTATTTTTTAAATTATATTTTAAGTTCTGGGGTACATGTGCAGAATGTACAGGTTTGTTACATAGGTATACATGTGCCATGGTGGTTTGCTGCATCCATCCCCCCATCATCTACATTAGATATTTCTCCTAATGTTAGCCTTCCCCAACCCCCCCATGCCCTGGTATCCCTCCCCTAGCCCCCCCTACTCCTGAAAGACCCCACTGTGTGATGTTCCCTTTGCTGTTTCCATTTTGTCTCAATATCCACTTATGTGTGCTGTATTAATGTAATAATGTCAGGTCATTTTAATGCAATGAGACCAAAAAAAAAAAAAAGAAAAATTGGACTCTAGACAAAGAGATATGATCAGCTCTCAGAGATGATGAAATAAAACTAGGCAAAGAAACTCAATGACAATGGAATTCTTGCATATTATTGTACACCTTTGACGCCTTTGCTTTGTACAATGCCTGAAACATAAATATTTGTTAATGGGAGAGATCCAAGATAGCTGACTACTAGCAGCTCAGGATTGTAGCTCCCAGAGAAAGCGCACAGAATGAGAGGACGCCACACTTACAGATGAATTTTTGTCTCCCACGGACCAGGGATTCCCAGCAGAGGAGCCCCACAGGTCGCCAGCGCGACTCT
>CAUYLG010015958.1:0-84120 GCA_963573385.1 Cacajao melanocephalus
TCGGTGGGAGTGTAAATTAGTTCAACTATTGTGGAAGGCAGTCTGGCGATTCCTCGGGGACCTAGAAATAGAAATTCCATTTGACACAGCAATCTCATTACTGGGTATATATCCAAAGGATTATAAATCATTCTATTATAAGGACACATGCACATGAATGTTCATTGCAGCACAGTTTGCAATAGCAAAGACCTGGAACCAACCCAAATGCCCATCGATGATAGACTGGACAGGGAAAATGTGGCACATATACACCATGGAATATTATGCAGCCATCAAAAACGATGGGTTCGTGTCCTTTGTAGGGACATGGATGAACCTGGAAACTATCATTCTCAGCAAACTGACACAAACAGAAAATCAAACACCACATGTTCTCACTCATAGGCAGATGTTGAACAATGAGAACACATGGATACAGGGAGGGGAGCATCACACACTGGGGTCTGCTAGGGGGAATGGGGGGAGGGACTGCAGGGAGTAGGGAGGTTGGGGAGAGAGATCAAGGGGAGAAATGCTAGATATAGGTGATGGGGGAATGGAGGCAGCCAACCACATTGCCATGTATGTACCTATGCAATACTCCTGCAAGATCTGCACATGTACCTCAGAATCTAAAGTGCAATTATATATATATATATATAAAATATATATAAATATATATATAAATATATATAAATATATATATAAGTATATATAAATATATATATAAATAAATATATATATATAACACAAAGATAATAAAATGGATTTTATCCTAGTTTTCACCCTACTATTATTCTTACTCAAGCTTTTGCAGAAAAACAGAACAACTATAAAAATAGTGAAGAATAATGGACAATTTGCATTGGAGTATTCTGATAATAAGTATATACATATAGATAGATGATAGGTTGATAGAAAAATAGATAATGTTTCTTTCTCATTCCACAATAATATGTGTAATTATGCTATTTCTGCAATTTCCATTTTCTAGTATTTTTCGAACTGCAGATTCTGACCTATTAGTGGGTCATGAAATCAGTTTTTAGTTGGTAATTACTATTTTAAAAAGTTGGCCAGGAGTGGTGGCTCATACTTGTAGTCCCAGCACTTTGTGGGGCTGAGGTAGGAGGACTGTTTTGGAATAGGAGTTCATAGTTACAGTGAGCTGTGATAGCACCACTGCACTATACCCTGACCTGGGCCTGGGCAACAGAGTGGGACTCAGTCTTTTAAAAAAATTTAAATCACATCAAAGAAAGGTAAGAAGAGTGCATCACACACAGATAGATAGAACATTGTTTCATTAAACTTCCGTTTTTGTTTTATAATATTGAGTCATAATTTAAAATGACTGCTTACTATGGGTCATATTTAAAGTCATTTAAAAGAAATTATAGAAGTATCTAATAGAATTGGTGTCTCTACAAGTGTTAATGTGACATTTTATTTCTCAGCTTTCAGAGAGACCGCAGTGTGTTTATTTCCAAGGAATTAGTTTCAGAGCTATTTTTATGACTATTCTAGGCCTATGCACGTTATTTGTGCAAAGCAGTGGAAAAAAGACTACATGTCATGCAACTTTGTAGTCTTTTCTACATAAATAAATTATTAAAATCATCAGCAATGTCGAATATTACTGGATTTCTCTGACACTTAAGCACCCTTAACCTTTCTCTATTATTTATCTTTCTGCACCTTTAAAAAGTCTCTTTCTCTCTTTCTCTGTCTTTCTCTATTTCTTGGTCTTTCTCTCTCAGCTCTGTGGTCATCCAGGCAAGTAACGGGGTCATGCCTCTCAACCCAAGAATAGTCTCTGATATTGTGGAATCTCACCCCACACCCCAAATTCCAAACTCATGTTGAAGCCCTAACCTTTGTATCTCAGAATATGACTGTATACAGAGATAGAGTCTTTAACAAAATAATTAAGTTAAAATGACATTACTAAGTTGGTTCTAATCTAATATGACTAGCATTTTTATAATAAGGGAAAATCATGACACAGACACATAAACAGAAAAGACCACGTGAGGACAGCCATATAGAAGTGAAAAAGAGAGACTGCAGAAGAAACCAACCCAGCTGACACTTTTACTGCAGGTTCCTAGCCTCTAGTGTCATGAGATAATCAATTTCTGTTGTTTAAGCCATCCATTCGGAGGTATTTTATTATGGCAGCTCAAAGAAAACTAATACAGTCTCTGTATTACTCACATCTTATTTTTTTTTCCTGTATTAAGGAATGTATAAACACAGGTTTTTACAAAAGTTCTTTAGTTTCAA
This sequence comes from Cacajao melanocephalus, assembly GCA_963573385.1. NCBI lineage: Eukaryota > Metazoa > Chordata > Mammalia > Primates > Pitheciidae > Cacajao > Cacajao melanocephalus. The sequence goes on from CAUYLG010015958.1 coordinate 2,269, forward strand.
GGAACCAAACTTGTTCTGCTCAATTAAATAAACTATTTTCCAAGCCAGGAGCAGTGATTCATGCCTGTAATCCCAGCACTTTGGAAGGCCGAGGCAGGTGGATCTCCAGGTCAGAAGTTCGAGATCAACCTGGCCAACATGGTAAAAGTCCGTCTCTACTAAAAACACAAAGATTAGCCAGGCATGTTGATGGGCACCTGTAATCCCAACTACTTGGGAGACTGAAGCAAGAGAATCACTTGAACCCTGGTGTTGGAGGTTGTAGTGAGCCACAGCACTCCAGTCTGGGCAACAGAGCAAGACTCTGTCTCAAAATAAATAAATAAATAAATAAAAATAAACACTTTTCTGGAGGATATGAAACAACTCCACAAATAAAAGAAAAAGTTACAGAACCAGGTCTCAAAGAGGACAGGAACTAATGAAGCTATTACGCTGTCGGAAGCCAAGGCTAATGGAGACTCATAATTATTTTCAGCTTTTGTGTGCATTCCACGGAAAGAATATGTTTACATGAAGTATCTATCCTCTGAGAGAAGTACAAGGAATTTGATGACAATTCCACCTAGATTCTATCTAATGAGAAAAGTATGGTCCCCCAAATAAAATCAGAGTTTTACCCAAAGAAGAGAAAATGGAAGATTGGGCCAAATAGCAGATTTGTGGTACACTTGGGTTTATATGCTTTACACAGGACATTAATAATTTTAGGTCACGTCATGTTGGTTATGTCAAAATATAATATGATTTATAATAAAAAATATATATAGGTCAAATGGATTCAAAATAACTTTTGATTCTCATGGCTTCAAGTTTTCTATAAGACAAACTAAACTTTTTTGGAATAAATACAAGAAAAAATAAATATTGCATAAAAATTTTTAACACAGTTTATTCTAGTTACCTAAGGTATTTAAAAAATACTAAACAGCCATTTTCATTGCTTTACATTATTCTTGAGATTCAAATAATATGAGACAAAATATTATTTGAGGATTATCATCTGCAAAAAAAATATAAGAAGCCTTATATTATTTTTTCAAATTTTCTACTGGAAATTATTATGGGACAGTATCATCTATTTTAATGTATTCGTCTACTTCCATGGCCCAGAAAAAAAATAACATACATATTTTCCCAAAGGCACTCTAAGTTGAAGCAATCTTCCCTTCAACATCTGTTATTTGGTTTATTTTCAGCCTTGACCTAACAAGCAGTCATGAGGCTATTAACTGATTTACAATGCAGGTACTGTCTGCCATTTTGAAATGACTAGAGTACCATTGCTTAGCTGCCATTCCAGTGGAGCTTGATTTTTCTAATTCAACTAACTGAAAAGTGATACATTAAGAGACAGGAAGATTAAATAATCTAAGTGCTACCAAGATAAAATATCTATTTTTTCCAAGAAGCTTATAATTCAACAAGAAGACAGACATATTAATGGAATATGGCAATATTACATGACAAACAATCCAATGGGTTCTAGATGTTCATTTTTTATGGGAACATAAAAGAAAGATAACAAAGTCCTTTGAAGCAAAACTGAGAACCTAAAACAGAAATTGGACTAAGGCTTAGTCAGCACAGTATGAATTCAAAATAATTTTGTATATGTAATTAAAGTTCAAAGTGATTATTTACATTGAGTTGTTAAAATGTGTTATTACTAAAAAATATCTGAATAATTAATTAGATTTTCATTTTATCTAAGATGTTAAAAACATGTTAACTGAAATGGTAAGTGCTGTGTGTAACATTAGGCTTAGGGTTTAGAAAATTAAAACACAGGCCATCCAGTTAAATTTGACTTTTAGATAAGTGATGAATAATAGATTTAGTGTAACTATGTCCCACATAACACTTGAAACATACTAATACTAAGAGCTAGTATTAATTTTTTATTTGAAATGCAATTTTTACCGAATTCTCTAGTATATCTGGAATTCTATGCAGAAAAAAAAAAATAGACGGTAGCCTTGGGATATGAAGAGAAAACAAAAGCTGAAAGGAAATAACCAGTGTGTGTGTGCCAGGGGTAATGTGGGGGAATTACCAGAGAGAAGTTTTTCATAAGAGTAATATTATTTAATATCTAAAGATGTTTTAAAGAAGTTTTATTAAATTTTATGTCACGCATTATAGAATGCTCTTTTTGTGACAAGCTTCAGGGAGAGCGACATTCTGTGTACAGATTTATAAAGTCACTCCAACTGTGGCTTGTCATTTACAAAAACCCTAACCGACTTAATTCCAGATTCTTCTGTAATTCTGTTGATTTCTTAGTCTTAGAATTATTGGAGTGTTTTATGTAGACTAGAATTTCTGGTTGGACTAATTTAAGAGTAATTATGACTTTCAGAATTATATCTCTAACTCCCACTAGGACTTGAGATTGATGATCAAGTCTTGAAAGTTTTCCTGGTAGAATTAGGAAAGCTTATGGGCTTGTCATTCTGTCAGAACAAACATAGTCTTGTGTATTGTATCTTAATTTAAACTAGTTTTAGACTGATGTCTTCAGTAATAAGGTAAATGAAAAAACTAATAAGTTTTCTATGGTACTTTATTTAATTTAGTGTGATTGGTTTGGATATACACCATAAATTACAATTTAACAATAAAACTCCTTCTGATTAACTCAAAGGTAAATTGTGTGTGGACTATATGAGTAAAAAGGTCTGCAGGCAAAATTTTGCATGCATTTCGCCGAGTCCTCAACTGGGAACTCTTTAAAATAAGTAAGACTGAAAACCCTTGTTTTCATACACCAAGATATCTGGTCAATATCTGCTCAGGGAGGCCTGTAATTGTATGTTCTTTTTAGGTGAAGTAGTTTACTTCTACTCTCTTAGGCTTAACCCTTATTAATAGCATAGAATAATTTAAAGGTAACTTTTAATTTACTTTGAAAAATGCTGCATAAGTTAACACTATACAAATGATGGAAGAAAAAGATCTCCTGTGTTATCACTTTTATGCATTTCTAAATACCTAAAGTTTCTTATATACTGTTTTTAATTAATATAACAGTCAAAATAAATGACATTCCTCCAAATTCCTTTCTGGAAAGCTTTTTGGGAAACAGCTTTATCACCATGATAATTCAAAACAGTACCTACTTTATGTTCTACCGTGACTTTTTGGAAGAGAAAGTAGGAGTAGGCAAAAGAAAATTGTATTATGAAACAACTTACATACTACCATGGTGTTTTTTTAAATAGAAAGGAACTCAAAAATAATTTTTGTATCTGTTCATTCAAAAATATATACTGACTACACTGTTAGTCAGCTCAGGGTGCTATAAGAAAGTATCACAGGCTGGGTGGCCTAAACAACAGACATTTATTTCTCACAGTTCTAGAGGCTGTGAAGCTTTGGATCAAGGTGGTGGCAAATTTGGTTCTTGGTAAGGGGCTTCTTCCTACCTTATATATGGTCTACTGTCTTGCTGATAGCTTAAAGGAGTTGTCACTGATTGCTTGTAAAACAAGCTCTCAGATCTCCTTAAGTCTCAACCTGAGACTCTCACCTTCATGACCTCATCTAAACCCAACTACCTTCCAAAGGTCCTACCACTTGGCACTTGGCAGAGCCTAGAAGCAAGAGCACTTCAGTAGGAAAGAGCACGCCTAACACCCATATCTTGTTTTAAAATGCTGATATTCAATGAAAGGAACCAGAGCTCCTTACAGAAATCGTTGATTCTAAGACTAAGGAAGGAAATATAAAAGGTGAGGCTGAAACATCTTGTAGTGCCGGAAAGTAAGAAAGTACCTGAAGAAAAGTTACAGGAGTATATCAAAAAGACATAGAAGCCAATAAAATAAATATGGTATCGGATTACAACACAAAGTATAATAAATATCTGCAAGTCTATACAAATACAAATAAAAATTGAATAAATAAATAAATGAGAGTACAGATACATTTTCTGTGTAGAAAAGTCCCAAAACATTTTTGTAGATACTATGCTCTCCAGGAGGTGTAACATCTCTCCACTCCCTAAATTTGTGCTATGCATAGTGACTCCCTTCCAAAGACTACAAAACAGAAGTGAGAAAAAAGAGTAATTTTGCAGTAGAGAAATTTGACAGACATTGTTTCACCCAGCCAATCAAGGCCAGCATCAGCAGTGGTAAGTCCAATAATAGTATACACTGTTCATGTGATGTGGTAAGAATAGCACATTATCTGTGATCTCCCTCCTCTAAATTCACAACTCTCATCCAATGCTGTGAAAAATATCAGACAAATATCGTTTAAGGAGCATTCTACTAAATATTTTACTAGTATTACTCAAAATTCTCAATATTATTAAAAACAAGGGAAGTTTGAGAAACTTTATGGTCAAGAGGAACTTAAGGAAGCACAAGGACCAAATGTAATTTGATATCTTGGATGGGTCCAGGAACAGAAAAAGGACATTAGGTAAATAGTAGGTAAAATAAATTTTAGTTAATAATATATCAATATTATTTTAATTGTAACAAATGTTACAATGAATATATATTGATTATTGTGTTAATAAGAGGGGAAACTAGGTGTGGAGTATTTGGAAACCCTACTATCTTTACAATTTTTCTATAAATCTAAAAGTGTTCTAAAAATAATAGTTTTTAAAAATGATAGCTCTGCCTTTGTAAAGGGAAGATACACATTGATAAAAATAAAATATATGGTATAAGAGATGGTGATAAATACTAAGAGGAAAACAAAAAAGTCAAAAGGAATAGAAAATATTGGCTAGAGTGGAGGTACAGGATTTGCCTCATAACTTACTCAACAGATCTCTACATGGCTAGAAACAGGGTTTAAAGGATGATCTAAATATACCAGGCTTCTAGTGATGATTGATATGTACAATAAAAGAGAAAGAATAAGATTAGTCTTGGGAGAGATTTCAGGTTATCTTAATCCATTTGTGCTGCTATGACAAAATACCATAGACGAACTTGGTGGCATATAAACAACAGAAATTTATTTTTCACAGTTCTGGAGGTGGGGAATTTCAAGATTAAGGTGCAAATAGACATGATGTCTGGTGATGGCCCACTTTCTGTGTCATAGATGGCTGTCTTTCACTCTGTCCTTCTTGGTGGAAGAGAAAAAGCTTCTTTCATAAAGTCACTAATCCCCTTCATAAAGGCATCACTCTCATGAACTAATCACTTCCCAGAGATTCCACCTCCTAATACCATCACTTTGGGGAGTAGGATTTCAATACGTGAATTTTGAGAACACACAAGCATTCAGACCATAATACAGATAATATTAGTTATACTCTAGAGGGAGAAGGAGGAGTGGAAGTCTTACCAAGGATATGCAGCCCCATCTGGGCACTCCTTCATTTCTGCCAGTGCTATGTAGAGCTTTGGGACTTGCTCTTGGTATGTGGAGAAGATGGAGAATATCAGTGCAACTTCTTTTTATTCATAAGAAATCTGAGAGCAAGAACCTCAAAATAATTGTCTCATGTTCCCATACCAAGCTATTTACAAAGTCTGGATCAGCACCAAGTTTCTAGATCCTTAAACTGAAACACTTTCATCTAGACCAAATTGCTTCCTTTTATTGATGATATCGAAATGCACCAGAGGTAACTCCCAGTTCAGAATAGACAGATAAATAAAATTTCTAAAATAAATGTTTGCTATCTATATAAATGACTAATAAAATTATACTGTGATTCATGTATTTTTCTTATGTTTCTGTTTTATTTATTACTGAGAACATTTTTTTTGCAACATGGTATATACACATGTAGCCTCAGATTGTGCATTTCAACTGTGGACTAACACAGTTTAGTTTTTACTTTTTAAATGGCTCAGATTACATTTAGATTGGTTCACTGGGACTTAAGACAAGCTTCTTTGTATACATTAGATTCTGCCATTATTATATAATTGTCACTGAGATATAAATAAACTAAAAAGTGAATAAAAGTTGGTTGATTAAAATGTCAAATGAGAATGATTTATTTGTGACACAGTTGAGATTTTTTAAAAAACGTATTTAAACCTATTCTGTAGTTGAAATTGAGTTGCATTTACACTGGGAACTTCTTTGATCTCCAACGGAATAATAAAACCCATGGAAAGCATTGAATTTATATCTATTGTATGAACAAATTGATTTTATATAACATGTTCTCATTCTGAAGATTATTATGTTCAGAATGAACCAATACATTTTGTAGGTCCCAGAATTATTTTAGCAAAATTAGTTCCCAAGTGAAAGAAAAAATGAATCTGTATGTATATCATGTCTGTAAGTATTTCTAGTTTGAAATTAGTAAAAAAGAATAAAATAAAAAGAAAAAATAACTTCAATGTTTAAGAAGTCAAAATGGGTAGAGCAAAATGAAATGGGACACTTGAAATATTAAATGTTTTGTTTAGATAGGGATAAAACATAATAATATTTATGTCTTCTTCTTTGGTTTTGAAAGTGCTGCACAGTGAAATTCTCAATACTTTATTGTGAACAACTCGGTAGTCTTCTGCTTATGATATTCTGTACATCATTTTCCATTGAATACTAGGTATAATAGGTATAGAGAAAGATACACAGAGTAGTTTAGAACACAGGAAAGAATGTCAGGAAAGTTGCGCTTTGTGAGTTACGCATATATGAGTTTTGTTAGTCATACCATATTCTATTTTTTTCTTGTGTTTGACTTTTCTCTAAAAGTAGACTGCCAAAAAATCAACTTTTCCATCAAATTTGCAATCGATTTCATTTTCTGTGACTCAGGTTTTACTGAATGTTAATACCAATTAAGATATTTTTAGAAACCTATTTTTCGCTTTATTCAAGTGTATGTCATACATTTATTCCTATAATTCAGGAAAGAGAAAAATAAATCTTTTATTCATTACACAAAGTCGCAAGGCATAATTAATACCATAGTTGGCAATATCAGCACTCAAAAGATTTCAAATGTCCTGAAGAAAAATATTGAACATCTTTCCCCACCACCCTGCCGTCTACATGCACACAAATGAATGTTAAATATACAAACACATGTAATATTAGAAGGAAGAAATTTGGCTTGAAAGAAATCCATACCAACAAAGCATGAGCTTTCAGATGATGACAAGCTCAGTAAATATCAACCATGTGAAATGACTCCAAAGACTCCTAATGAAAGCTTAGGAAGAATAAACAGAGCAAGGGAGAGGATTATCCCACTGTGCTTTCTACTGAGAAATCTGTCTCCAGGACAAAGTGCCTAATTCTCTTAAGGGCTCTTTAAAAAGGATAGTGTTCAACCAAATTTCTGAGAATACTGGTGATATCCTAATGAAGAATAAAATCTTTTTGAGAAAGGGGATATTTAATGGCTGAACACTGTCCTCAAATCAGAAACAAAATTACGTATTATGAAACACAATGATGAGATATAAGAAATTTAGATCAAACTAAGAACTTTATATTATTTTGTTAGTCTTAGGATGGTATAGTGCACCATACAAATTAATGAGATCCTCACTTAAAGCAGACTCATTGTTACAAATATTTTAGAGATTATTTTTACACCAAACAACCCCATATCAACCAAAGACCTCAAGGCCCATTCTTGGCCTCCTCCTAACGATTGCTTCTGTTATCCATGCTCTGATGACTATATTCCTGAATAACCTCATTCCTTTGAAATAGCAAAACATTCAAGCTATGAGCTCCTGATGTTTTATCTTGTTTTGGTAGATCAATTGGCTGGCTAAAACTGGCACCTAATTAATTGAAAATACACAATATATGGACCCCAGGACTAGATCCTGGAACCAATGGTAGTGCTAAATCACTCAATAAAGAAAGTAGATTTTAGTTACTAATTACAAGCAGAGGTCATAATATATCCATTCACTTTCTGCCAATTGTCTAAGCCAGCAATCAAAAGAAAAATTCGTTTTGCATAAGCTTCTTAATAAAAGTATGCTGCTGGTCAAAAGGTCTTCTTTTTTTTTTTCCCTTGAAACACCGCTTCCAATTGCTGCATCCAGCTATTATAAATATTAAGTGTTGCTCAACATGTAACTTTTCTCAAAGCTTCTAATTTTCGCTATTTCATTATTGTCCATATTAAGCCTTACTGTACCTAACAGCAAAGTACAAGAATGACACTAATCGGTGCATTACTTTACAGGTAGAAACAAGGAAGGAAATGACTATAATATTAGACACAGAATACACTTGGGAACAGAGGGTCATTTCATGTTTCTAAGACATGGTATTACTTCTGAATTTCTTAATACAAGTGAACATTCTTTTGAAAGTTGTTGCTACAATGGAAAACAAAGAGTCACTAAAATAAACTTGTATTTTACTCAGGAAATTTATACTTGGCTATGGAAGCATAGATGGCTTTTCATCTGCCCTGTTTTGTACATCATTGCAACCACAGCATCCCTGTATATATATTTATAAACCTTCTCTATGTAAAAAAGTATCTCACAAAAAAATACTAAAATAAGTAATTAATTAAAACTAAGGCAACAAATATGTGAAAGTGAGGACTGAAAAAAACATATGTTCAGGGAAAATGTGAGGAGAAGCAGTTCTAAGAGTGGAAATTTGGAAATTACTTCCTTTGGGAAAACGACTTAGCACCTTTTGCAAAGTACAAATAATTCTCCAACTTTTTAATCATAAGATTTCTCTCTTTTAGCTGACAAATGTAAGTAAGGAACACTATTTCCAGTTTCTAACCAAGACAGAGTAAATTTAATGAGTATCATTCCTATGTTAGTGTGATTTTTTTTTCCTGTGAGATAAATTGAAACTCTAGGTGTTAACAGATCATCAGATCTGCCTTGCAGGGAAGAAGGTACAAGCTTGAGCTATTCAATAAATAAACAGTTACCATATTCAATTAATTCTTAGGAAATAAAAAAGACTCTTCAGACAGAGATGGCCATCGCACATGGTGGCCACATCATGCATATAGGGCTATTCACATGCAAAATGACATTCACAACATAAGGGAAAGGAAAAGTCTTTCTTTTTACAGCATTGGGGAAAAGTCTTAAATTTCTATTTTTGCATGTTATCTGGAAATAATCCCTCAGCAATTGGGTCATTAACTTCTGTTAATTTAAGAATGAAATGGTATGGTAGGAAAAATACAGCCCAGATAGTTTGTGGCTTCTGCAATGAAGAGATGGAGTCTGTTTCCCCACCTCTTCAATCCAGGCTGGTCTTGCTATTTGCTCTGACCATTAGTAGGTGGAAGAATAACATTGTGTAGGTTCTAGGGCCTAGGCTGGAAGATGCCTTGCAGCTTTCACTTTCACCCTCATGTATTATTACCCTGAGTCCACCGTACAAAGTTGGTGTAGAATACTGGAAGTTGAGAATCATGTAGAGAAGACAAGTTGCCCTAATTGTCGGCTAGCATTAATGTCAGACAAGTCATCAATACCATCTTGGCTTTTCCAGTCCAGCCAACTCTCCAGTGTATGTAGACTCATGTATAAGCTCAGGCAAAATCAGCAGAGAAGTCACTAAGGTAACAACTATAAAATAATGTAAAATAATATAGTTTTTTCAAGCAACAATGTTGCTATGTAGCAATAAGTAGCTGAAGGACAAAATTTATTAAATTACATTAGTGGCCATCTAAAAGTGGCATATTAGAGGATTATAATACTATCAGTAATAATTTGTTCTTTTTTAGTAAACGCATATTATATTACATGCACAAGGCTATATAGTGTGTGGTTTTCTGAGCACACTCAGAATGTACAAGCTTGGTGATGCTAAGAAACTAATAACAATAGGAACCATTGTTTTTCATTTATTTTCTTTTATTTTATAAATTATCAATAATTTTGTAAGTAAAATTATTTATTATATAAATTATTACTGTGGAACTGAGTATTTTTTGTTGTGAAGTTCTACTCATTTTGACACGACAGAGTACAGGAACAACCACTACAATCAGGATACCGCTTTATTACCCCCAAAATATTCCTCATGCTATTTGTTTATACTAAAACCCCATTTCTATTTCCTGGAAATTACTGATCTGTTTTCAACCTCTGTAAATTTAGGTTTTCAAGAATATCATATAAATGGAATTATGCAGTAAGCAATCTTGAAACAGATTTATTTTACATTCTGCATACTGCCTTTAAATGCCGTCTGAGTTTCTACGTGGATTAATAGTCTCTTAATTGTTGAAGACATTACATTGTATGTAAGAACCACAATTTCTTTATTCTTTCACTTGTTCATGATACTAGGGTTATTCCAATTTTTGATGAATATGAAACAACAGCTATAAACATTTGTGCATAAGATGTTGAGTGACCATGAGTTTTAATTTTTCTATGGTAAATACTCAAGAGTGGGATCACTAAGTCACATGGTGTTTATTAATTTTATAAGTAACTTTCAAATCATTTTCCAAATTAATCACGCCATTTTACATTCATATCAGCAATGTATGAGAGCTCACATTGCTCTGCATCCTTGCCAAGATTTGGTATAGTCAATATTGTTTTTATACAATGTTACTGTTTTTAAATGATTTTTCAATAGACTATTTTCAGAGCAGTTTTAGGTTCACAGAAATGTTGAGCAGAAAGTAAAAATTCCCAATTACTCCCCAATGCACACATGCATAGCTTCCCACCTAATCAACATTCCTCACCAGAATGGTGCATTTGCTATGATTAATAAACCTACATTGACCCATCTTTATCACCAAAAGCCTACAGTTTATTTACGTTAGTGTTCAATCTAGGTGTTGTACATTCTATGGGTTTGAACAAATGTATAATGATATGTATCCACCATATTACTGCCATATACAGTCATCCCTCAGTATCTATGGAGGATTGGTCCCAGCACTCAAACATATAGCAAAATATGCACACACTCAAGTCCCGTGGTCGAAAGTGTGGAATGCATATATCCAAAAAGTCAGCTGTCTGTATAGGCAGGTTGCGCATCCTATGAATATCGTACTTTGTATTCACCTTTAGTTTCTGAAACTTACATGTATGCATAGACCTAAACAGTTTCACCTGTGTCAACTGTAGTTTCACTATTCTAAAAATTCTCTGAACTGTGTCTACTCTCTTTTCCCTCTCCCGAAACCCCTGACTACCACTGATCTATTTACTGTCTCCATAGACTTGTCTTTTCCAGAATATCATATGCTTAGAATCATACAGTATATTTCTATTTCATATTGGCTTTTTTCCACTGGTAATATTCATTTACATTTTCTCCATGTCACTCTATGTCTCTTCAGGTCTTGATAGCTTATTTCTTTTTACCACTTAATAATATTTCGTTGTCTGGATGTATCACAATTTATCTAGCCACATACCTAAGGATATCATCGTTGACTCTAAGTTTTGGCAATTGGGAATAAAGGCACTATAAACATCTGAGTGCAGGTTTTAATGTAAATGTAAAATTTCAACTCATCTTTAAATTTGTAAGATATTGCCAAACTGTCGTCCAAAGTGTCTGTACCATTTTGTATTCTCACCAGCAATGAATGAGAATTCATCTTGCTCCACATCCTCACCACTATTTATTGGTATAGACAGTTTTCTGCATTTTGGTCATTTTAATAGATGTGTAGTGGTATCTCATCATTTTAATTTACGTTTTTCTGATAACTTATAATATACAGCAACTTTTCTTTTTTTACTTTAAGTTCCAGGACACATGTATACACTTGCAGAATGTGCATGTTTGTTACATAGGTATACATGTGACATGGTGGTTTGCTGCACCTAACAACCTGTCACCTAGGTTTTTTTTTGTTTTTGATTATACTTTAAGTTCTGGGGTACATCTACAGATCTTGCAGGATTGTTACATAGGTATACATGTGCCATGGTGGTTTGCTGCCTCTGTCCCCTAGTCACCTACATTAGGTATTTCTCCCAATGTTATCCCTCCCCAATCCCCTCGCCCCCTGCTATCCCTCCTCTAGTGCACCACCCCCCAATAGAGCCCAGTGTGTGATGTTCCCCTCCCTGTGTCCATGTGTTCTCATTGTTCAATACCCACTTATGAGTGAGAACATGCAGTGTTTGGTTTTCTGTTCTTGTGTCAGTTTTCTGAGAATGATGTTTTCCAGATTCATGCATGTCCCTGCAAAGGTCATTAACTCATCCTTTTTATGGCTGCATAGTATTCCATGGTGTATATGTGCCACATTTTCTTTATCCAGTCTAGAATTTATGGGCATCTGGGTAGGTTCCAGGTCTTTGCTATTGTAAACAGTTCTGCAGTGAACATACATGTGCATGTGCCTTTATAATAGAAATATTTATAATCCTTTGAGTATATGCCCAGTAATGGGATTGCTAGATCAAATGGTATTTCTATTTCTAGATCCTTGAGGAATCGACACACTGTCTTCCACAATGGTTCAACTAATTTACACTCCCACAAACAGTGTAAAAGTGTTCCTATTTCTCTACATCCTCTCCAGCATCTGTTCTCTCCAGATATTTTAATAATCGTCATTCTAACTGATGTGAGATGTTATCTCAGTGTGGTTTTGATTCGCATTTCTCTAATGACCAGTGATGATGAGCATTTTTTCATATGTTTGTTGGCCGCATAAATGTCTTCTTTTAAAAAGTGTCTGTTTATATACTTCACCCACTTTTTGATGGGGTGTTTTTTTTCTTGTAAATTTGTTTTAGTTCCTTGTAGATTCTGGATATTAGCCTTTATCATATAGGTAGCTTGCAAAAATCTTTTCCCATTCTGTTGGTTGTCTATTCACTCTAATGATTGTTTCTTTTGCTGTGCAGCAGCTCTTAAGTATAATTAGATCCCATTTGTCTAATTTGTCTTTTCTTGCCATTGCTTTTGGTGGTTTAGTCATGAAGTCCTTGCCTATGCATATGTCCTGAATGGTATTGCATAGGTTTTCTTCTAGGGGTTTTATGGTTTTAGGTCTTGTGTTTAAATCTTTAATCCATCTGGAGTTAATTTTTGTATAAGGTGTAAGGAAGGGGTCAAGTTTCTGCTTTCTGCACATGGCTAGCCAGTTTTCCCAACACCATTTATTAAACAGAAAATCCTTTCCCCATTGCTTGTTTTTGTCAGATTTTTCAAAGATCAGATGGTTGTAGATATGTGGCATTACTTCCAAGGTCTCTGTTCTGTTCCATTGGTTTATATCTCTGTTTTGGTACCAGTACATGCTGTTTTGATTACTGTAGCCTTGCAGTATAGTTTGAAGTCAGGAAGCATGATGCCTCCAGCTTTGTTCTTTTTGCTTAGGATTGTCTTGGCTTTGTGGGCTCTTTTTTGGTTCTGTATGAAGTTTAAGGTGGTTATTTCCAGTTCTGTGAAGAAGGTCGTTGGTAGCTTGATGGGGATATCATTGAATCTATAAATTACTTTAGGCAGTATGGCCATTTTCACAATATTGATTCTTCCTAACCATGAGCATGGAATGTCTTTCCATCTGTTTGTGTCCTCTCTTATTTCCTTGAGCAGTGGTTTGTAGTTCTCCTTGAAGAGGTCCTTCACATCCTTTGTTAGTTGTATTCCTAGATATTTTATTCTATTTGTGGCAGTTGTGAATGGGAGTTCACTCATGATTTGGCTATTTGTTTGTTACTGGTGTATATGAATGCTTGTGATTTTTGCACATTGATTTTGTATCCTGAGACTTTGCTGAAGTTGTTTATCATCTTAAGGAGATTTTGGGCTAAGACCATGGGTCTTCTAAATATACAGTCATGTCATCTGCAAATGGAGATAATTTGACTTCCTCTTTTCCTAATTGAATACCCTTTATTTCTTTTTCTTGCTGGATTGCTCTGGCTAAAACTTCCAATACTATGTTGAATAGGAATGGTGAGAGAGGGCACCCCAGTCTAGTGCCAGTTTTCAAAGGGAATGCTTCCAGTTTTTGCCCCTTCAGTATGGTATTGGTTGTGGGTTTGTTGTAAATAGCTTTTATTGTTTTGACATATGTTCCTTTGATACCTAGTTTATTTAGAGTTTTTAGCTAAAGGGTGGTTGGATATTGTCAAAGACCTTTTCTACATCTATTGAGATAATCATGTGGTTTTTGTCTTTGGTTCTGTTTATATGATGGATTACGTTTATAGATTTGAATATGTTGAACTAGTCTTGCATCCCTGGAATGAATCTTACTTGATTGTGATGAATAATCTTTTGGATGTGCTGTTGCATTTGGTTTGTCAATATTTTATTGAAGATTTTTGCATTGATGTTCATCACGGATATTGGCCTGAAATTCTCTCTTTTAGTTGTGTCTCTGCCAGGTTTTGGTATCAGGACGATGTTGGTGTCATAAAATGAGTTAGGGAGGATTCTCTCTTTTTGTATTGTTTGGAATAGTTTCAGAAGGATTGGTGCCAGCTTCTCTTTGTAGATTTGCTAGAATTTGGCTGTGAACCCGTCTGGACCTGGACTTTTTAATTGCTGCCTCAACTTCAGCCCTTGTTACTGGTCTATTCAGGGATTCAACTTCTTCCTGATTTAGTCTTGTGAGGGTGAAAGTGTCCAAGAATTTATCAATTTCTTCTAGATTTACTGGTTTATGTGCATAGATAGAGTTGTCTGTAGTAATTTCTGATGGTGGTTTGTATTTCTGTGGAATCGGTGGTGATATCCCCTTTATCATTTTTATTATTGCATCTGTTTGATTCTTCTCTCTCTTCTTTTTTGTTAGTCTGGCTAGAGGTCTATCTATTTTCTTGATCTTTTCAAAAAACCAGCTCGTGGATTTATTGATTTTTTGAAGGGTGTTTTGTGTCTCTATCTCCTTCAGCTCTGCTCTGATCTAGATTATTTCTTGTTTTCTGCTAGCTTTTGAACTTGTTTGATCTTGCTCCTCTAGTTTTTTAAATTGTGATGATAGGGTGTTGATTTTAGATCTTTCCTCACTTCTGACATGAGCATTTAGTGCTATAAATTTCCCTCTAGACACTGCTTTAAATGTGTCCCACAGATTCTGATACATTGTGTCTTTCTTCTCATTGGTTTCAAAGAACATCTTTATTTCTGCCTTCATTTCATTATTTATCCAGTAGTCATTCAGGAGCAGGTTGCTCAGTTTCCATGCAGTTGTGTGGTTTTGAGTGAGTTTCTTAATCCTGAGTTCTAATTTGATTGCACAATTGCACTGTGGTCTGAGAGACTGGTTGTTATGATTTCTGATCTTTTGCATTTTCTAAGGATTGCTTTACTTCCAATTATGCGGTCAGTTTTATACTAAGTGCAATATGCTGCTGAGAAGAATGTATATTCTGTGGACTTGTGTTGGAGAGTTCTGTGGATGTCTGTTAGGTGCATGTCGTCCAGATCTGCATTCAAGTCCTGGGTATCCTTGTTAATTTTCTATCATGTTGATCTGTCTAATATTGACAGTGGAGTGTTAAAGTCTCCCACTATTGTTGTGTGAGAGTCTAAGTCTCTTTGTAGGTCGTAAAGAACTTGATTTATGTATATGGGTGCTCATGTCTTGGGTGTGTATATATTTAGGATAGTTAGCTCTTCCTGTTGCATTGATTCTTTTACCATTATGTAATGCCCTTCTTTATCTCTTTTGATCTTTGTTGATTTAAAGTCCATTTCATCAGAGACTAGGATTGCAACCTCTGCTTTTTTTTTTTTTGCTCTTCATTTGCTTGGTAAATCTTCTTCCATCCCTTTATTTTGAGTGTATGTGTGTCTTTGCGTGTGAGATGGGCCTGCTGAATACAGCACACCAATGAGTCTTGACTCGTTATCTAGTTTGCCAGTCTGTATCTTTTGATTGGGGCATTTAGCTTGTTTACATTTAAGGTTAATATTGTTATATCTGAATTTGATCCTGCCATTTTGATACTAGCTGGTTGTTTTCCTGTTAATTGGTGCATTTTCTTCATTGTGTTGATGGTCTTTACCATTTGATATGTTTTTGCAGTGGCTGGTACTGGTTGTTCCTTTCCATGTTTAGTGCTTCCTTCAGGAGCTCTTGTAAGGCAAGCCTGGTAGTGATGAAATATCTCAGTAATTGCTTGTCCATAAAGAATTTTATTTCTCCTTAAAGCTTAGTTTGGTTGGATATGAAATTCTGGGTTGAAAGTTCTTTTCTTTAAGGATGTTGAATATTGGCCCCTACTCTCTTCTGGCTTGTAGGGTTTCTGCCAAGAGATCCACTGTGAGTCTGATGGGCTTTCCTTTGTGAATAACTCAACCTTTCTCTCTGGCTGCCCTTAGCATTTTTTCCTTCACTTCAACCTTGGTGAATCTGATGATTACACACCTTTTGGTTGCTTTTCTTGAGGAATCGCTTTGTGGTGTTCTCTGTATTTCCTGAATTTGAATGTTGACCTGCCTTGCTAGTTTGGGAAAGTTCTCCTGGATAATATCCTGAAGAGTGCTTTTCAGCTTGAATTAATTCTCCCTGTCACATTCAGGTACACTGATCAAACATAGATTAGGTGTTTTCACATAATCCCTTATTTATTGGAGTCTTTGTTCTTTTCACTCTTTTTCTCTAATCTTGCCTTCTCATTTTATTTCATTGAGTTGATCTTCAATCTTTGATATCCTTTCTTCTGCTTGATCAATTTGGCTATTGAAACTTATGTATGCTTTGTGAAGTTCTTGTGCTGTGTTTTTCAGCTCCATCAAGTCATTTATGTTCTTCTCTAAGCTGGTTATTCTAGTTAGCATTTCATCTAGCCTTTTTTCAAGGTTCTTAGTTTCTTTGCATTGGGATAGAACATTTTCCTTTAGCTCAGAGAAGTTTGTTATTACCCACCTTCTGAAGCCTGCTTCTGTCAATTCATCAAACTCATTCTCCATCCAGTTTTGTTCCCTTGCTGGTAAGGAGTTGTGATCCCTTAGAGGAGGAGACACATTCTGATTTTTGGTGATTTCATCCTTTTTGTGCTGGTTTCTTCCCATCTTAGTGGCTTTATCTACCTGTGGTCTTTGTAGTTGGTGACTTTCAGATGGGGTCTCTGAGTAGATATCCTTTCTGTCAATGTTGAAACTATTGCTTTCTGTTTTTCAGTTTTCCTTCTAACAGTCAGGCCCCTCTGCTGCAGGACTGCTGGAGGTCCACCCCAGACCCTGAAGGCTACAGAACAGCAAGGTCGCTGCCTATTCTTTCCTCTGGTAGCTTTGCCCTAGAAGGGTACCCACCAGATGTCAGCCAGAGCTCTCCTGTATGAGGTGTCTTTTTGGTCAGGGAGCCGCTTGAGGAGGCGGTCTGTCCCTTATCAGAGCTCAAGTGCTGTGCTGGGAGCTCCATTGCTCCCTTTAGGGCTGCTGGGCAGGGATGTTTAAGTCTGCTACAGCAGAACTCACAGCCTCCCCTTTTCCCAGGTGCTCTGTCATGGAAAGGTGGGGTTTTATTTATAAGTCCCTGATATATGCTGCTGCCTTTTTTCAGAGATACCTTGCACAGCAAGGAGGGAGTCTAGTCACAGCCTGCCTGCAGAGGCACTACTGAGCTGCCGCAGGCTCTGTTCAGTTGCTGTGCCAACTTCCTCATGTTTTTGTTTACACAGGTAAGGTTAAAACTGCCTCAGCAATGGCGGATGAACTTCCACCCACAGAGCTTGATCATTCTTGGTCGAGCTCAAACTGCTGTGCTGGCTGCAAAACTCTCAAGCCAGAGGGTTTCAGCTTGCTGATCTTTGTGGGGGTGGGACCCACCAAGCCAGATCACTTGGCTCCCTACCTTCAGATCTCCTTATTTTATGGGAGTGGGAGGCTCTGTCTCACAGGCATTTGAGGTGCCAGCCAAAATGGCCACCCAGATTTGTGCTGAAAACCTAAGTTGCCAGCTGAAATGGCTGCTTAGGTCTGTGCTGGAAACCTGCAGTGTTTGTCAGCCCGGCAGAAATCACCTGGTCAGTGAGCTGTAAAGACCATGGGAGAAGTGCAGGATCTGAACCAGAATGCCGAATTGTCTGGAAAAGTCCCTGATGGCCTCAGTTTGGTATGAGTGGGGTCCTCCAGCCAGTTGTACTTCCCGGGTAAGGCAGTGCCCCACCTTGCCTCTGTTTGCCCTCCTTGGGCTACACCGACTGTCCAACCAGTCCCAATGAGATAAATCTGGTAGCTTGGTTGGAAATGTAGAGATCACTTGCCTTCTGTGTTGCTCTCACTGGGTAGTGCATTCCAGAGCTGTTTCTATTCGGCCATCTTGGTGGACTCCCCCTGTTTTTTTTTTGGAGATGGAGTCTTGCTCTGTCACCCAGGCTGGAGTACAATGGTGGTATCTCAGCTAACTGCAACCTCCACCTCCTCTATTCAAGCAATTACCCTGCCTCAGCCTCCCACAGTGCTGGGATTACAGGCGTGAGTCACTGTTCCCCACCCGTCACCTAGGTTTTAAGCCCTGCATGCATTAGCCGTATGTTCTGATGCTCTCCCTCCTCTTGCACCTCCTTCAACAGGCCCCAGTGTGTGTTGTTCTTCTCTCTGAGTCCATGTATTCTCATTGTTCAACTCCCACTTTTGAGTGAAAACATGTGGTGTTTGGTTTTCTGTTTCTGTGTTAGTTTGCTGAGGATGATGGCTCCCAGCTTCATCCATGTCCCTGCAAAGAACATGATCTCATTCATTTTTGTTGCTGCATAGTATTCCATGATGTACATATACCACATTTTCTTTATAGAGCCTATCACTGATGGGCATTTGGGTTGGTTCCGTGTTTTTGGTATTGTGAATAGGGCTGCAATAAACATATGCTTTGCATGTATCATTATAGTAGGGTGGTCTATATACCTTTGGATATATACACAGTAATGGGATTGCTGGGTCAAATGGTATTTCTATTTTTTCTGATTCTAGATCATTGGAGAATCTCCACACTGTCTTTCACAATGGTTGAACTAATTTACATTCCCATCAACAATGTAAAAACATTCCTATTTCTCCACAGCCTTGCCAGCCTCTGTTGTTTCTTGACTTTTTAATAATTGCTATTCTGACTAGCATGAGATAGTATCTCATTGTGGTTTTGATTTGCATAAAAAAACTCAACATCTCCAATGATCAGTGATGTTGAGTTTGTTGACCACATAAATGTCTTCTTTTGAGAAGTATCTGTAAATATCTTTTGCCCAGTTTTTTATGGGGTTGTTTTATTTTGCTTTAAATTTGTTTAATTTCCTTATAAATTCTGGATATTAGACCTTTGTTAGAAGGGTAGATTTAAAAAACTTTCTCCCATTCTGTAGGTTGCCTGTTTGCTCTGATGATAGTTTCTTTTGTGTTGCAGAAGCTCTTTAGTTTAGTTAGATCCCACTTGTCAATTTAAAATTTTATTGCAATTGCTTTTGGGGGTTTCATCATAAAATCTTTGCCCATGCTTATGTCTTGAATGGTATTGCCTAGGTTTTCTTCTAGGGTTTTTATGGTTTTGGGTTTTACATTTAAGTATTTAATCCATCTTGAATGATGTTTTTTGTATAAGGTGTAAAGAAGTGGTCCAGTGTAAATTTTCTGCCTATGGCTAGCCAGTTTGCCCAGCACCGTTTATTAAGTAGGGAATCTTTTCCCCATTTCTTGTTTTTGTCAAGTTTGTCAAATATCAGATGGTTGTAGATGTGTGGTCTTATTTCTGAGGTCTCTATTCTGTTCCATTGGTATATATGTCTGTTTTGGTACCAATACCATGCTGTTTTGGTTACAGTAGCCTTGTAGCATAGTTTGAAGTCAGGTAGTGTGATGCCTCCAGCTTTGTTCTTTAGGTTCAGGATTGTCTTGGCTATTTGGGCTCTTTTTAAGGTTCCATATGTATTTTAATAGATTTTTCTAATTCTGTGAAGAATGTCAATGATAGTTTGATGGGAATAGTATTGAATCTAATACTTTTATAGATTCTATAAATTACTTTTAACAAAGACATACGGCTGTGTTTAGATTTATTGCAGGTGGATGTCCAGTTATTGTACCATCATTTGCTAAAAAGCTTATCAGGAAAGATCTATACTAACAATTTTATTATTAAGGACACAAATCAGGATCAGCCAAATAAAGAGAAACATAGGGTGACATCTGGAAGACTTCCCAGCACAGAACTTCTCCATTCTAGTCCCATGGAATCAAAGGCACATCAATGTGTTCTCTTACCAGGAAGCTCCACTGAACTTCAATGTCCAGAGTTTTTACTGAGGTTTTATCACAGAGGCTTGATTAAATCACTGGCCATGTGATTGAACTCAGTATTTAAGCCTTTGGCCTCCCAGAGTTCAGATTGGCTCATGGACTCAATCCTTTAACCATGTGGTTGTCTTTTGGGCATTGTGGGTCCCAATCTTAGAACTATCCAGGAAACTTCCATGACTTCCTTCATTAGTCTAAACTATCAGGTATTATCCAAAGGAGCTCATGAATGACAAACACACTCCTATTACTCAGAAAATTGTAATGCCAGGAATTCAGAGAAAAAACTATAAATACAACAACAATCTTGATTTTTGTTATATAACCACCAAATATATTGCACAAATCACAAGAGGAGAAAAATAAGGTAATATAGTTACCCAAATATTTACCATTTTTGTTTCTTTTTCTTTATGTCTGTTTCCAGTTTTTAAATTTTCCTGGTCCTATTTTACCTGTGTTTAAGACTGTCCTTTAATGACGTTTTATTGCAGTTTCATTGGAAACAAATTATATTGGATTTTATTCTCCTGTGGTATCTTTATTTTTACTTTTAATTGTAGAAGATAGTTTTTCTAGATATAGAATTCTAGATTTATATTTTCTGTCAGCACTTTAAAATAGGCTGTGTCACTTCCTTCTGACCTGTATGGTTGCTGAAGAGAAATCTGTCCTTCGAATTGCTGTTCTCCTATATGTAGTATGTCCATTTTCTCTGGCTCTCCTCAAGAATTGCTTTTCATCTTTGGTTATATGTTAACCTGTTTTGAATTCTCTGTGTTTCTTTGAATCTATAGGCTTATGTCTCTTACTGCTGGAGGGAAGGTTATTTAATGTTATTTTCAGTACTACACTTTTTTTCTCTATTTTTCTGAAACTTTTATAATACATTTTGGATCTCTTTATTGTCCAGTTGGTACTTGATTTTTGTTTTTAATTTTAATTTTTTGTTAATTGCCCAGAAAATAATTGAATAACACTGAATAATTGCTATTGCTCTAGCCTCAGGTCCAGTGACTCTTTCCAGTAGCGTCTCTGTCTTACTCAGAGCTGGAGCCTAGACTTACTGGCAACAAATATTTATAGAATACAGTTCATCTAATAGGCCCTATGCTAAGTAATTTACATCGATTATCTTCTTTTCTCTTGAGTATAGGCTACTGATATTGGTTCAATTGTACAGATGAAGAAATTGATTATTTTAAATAATCAATTTGCAATTTGCCTTACCTTGCTTATGCTCACACTGCTACCAAGAGGTCTCTGTGCTCAAGGACTTTAGGCCTATTGAATTGTAGAGCATGAAGCACTTTCCTGGAATAGCTTGAGCTGGGGGCAATCACCCAAACTGAGAATGAGATTGTGGATATAGAGAAATTTGTGTGAAAGCTCTGAGTAGCAAAACCTGAAGAAAATTACATAACTAATGCTGAAGACCAATTTGCCTCTCTCATTATTTTATTTGGCTCTGGTCCTTCTGCCAAAGTCTTTCCAAGGTCAGAGTTAAGGTTTCCTTGCAGTGAGAAAATGTGCTTGAAGGCTTCTTAAAGCTCTAGGAGTCTAAGAGCAAAAAACCTTCAACAGATTTTGAAAACAGAGAAAAAAGTGTGATGAATAAAAACAGTAGACTTCCCTGATAACCCTCTGGCTTTGTCCAGTGGCAACTTAGCTTTTTGGAGTAGCTCCAAATTTGACCTTGAAGAAATGCTATTGGCATTTTAGTAGGCTAGAATTTTATTTTAGTACACATATAATGTTTACAAGTTGATACAAGTTTTTAACTGAATTAATGAAAGCTTATCATCTGAAATTATATTAAATTATCTAAGATTCCCCCCAATTTTTATTATGTGAGTGCCTAAGGGAGACCCCTAAAATTAATGGTTAGCATAAATTAAGAGATAGTTAAAAAGTGAATAAATTTTAAGATAATCTGATCTTGATTCAGAACCTGAATCCTGTCATTATTTGACCTCATGAAATATACAATTTTATATAGAATTCTGTCATGTTATTTATTCAGCACAGTGGTATTTTTTTCTTTTTAAGCAAAAACTGAAAGTATCACCAGCAAAAATATTTGAAACAAAATAAACAATAAAACAAAGGAAAAAATATTCCCCAGATTAAGCAGCTGTGTAGTAGGAAGTTGTTAAAAACAAAAAAACAAAAAAAAAACAAGTTTACAACCTAATTCTAACCCATTCTACTAGAATGTACAATTGTGTATAGTATTTTTGGAGTCCACCTGTTTGCTCTATTTAATTGGCTAAACTACATTGTTGGAAGTAAGATATAGTCTGTGATAGAGACCACATCAAAATGAACACATCAAAAATGAACTATCTCAGGCTGTTTGGAAATGGCTAATTTCTTAGATTAAAGTTTCCCTAAGCAAACTCTTTTGGTATGGGGGCTGGTGAGGGAGTGGTGTAATGGAAAATTCATAACTCATAAATCAACATCCATGCTTTCTAAGTCAAGGATGACTGAATTGCTTAACCTGCACTCAGCTTTTTTATAACTATTGATACACATTTAAAAAAATTGTGATTGTATTAGTTTGCTAGGACTATCACAGCAAAGTACTATAGACTACATAGCTCAAAAAACAAATTTATTTTCTCAAAATCCTGAAGGCCAGAAGTCGAAGATCAAAGTATAGGCAAGGTTTGCAATTTCACCTTGGCTTATAGATGGCCATCTTCTCACTCTGTCCTCACTAGGTTTTCCCTCTGTTTCTGTGCCCTAATCTTTTCTTTTAAACACCAGTCATACTGGATTAAGGTTCACTCCAGTGATCTCATTTTAACTTAATTAGCTTTATAGAGACCCCATCTCCAAATACAGTCATAGTCTGAAATACCAGGGTTAGGACTTCAATCTATGAATTTTGGGGGGATACAATTCAGCCCTTAACCATGATATTTAGATTTTATAACATATGATGTATACATATAATATGCATATATATGTGTTTATATATTTATATTTTTAACCAGAGAAGAAACACCATCATACAAAATTGTTTTCTTTTAAAATGAGATATTACACTTGACCTACATTTACAAAAAAAAAAATTGGTTATACATTTTTACTTAGTCATTAAACTTCTACCCCTAGCTCTAGCAAGCTGGTCTCAACCAGCAATGGCATTTAGAAAGCAGTCAGAGAAGCTGGTGGCTCTGTCATGCGTAAGGCCATGTGCTTCTGTGTCAGCACAATCCTCACCCAAATCACTTTAGTTATTTATGTTTCCTGCTTGGCCTAAGGCATTTAAGTTTATAACAAATGCTCCGACCACATACAGACCATGTGAATCATGCCAACTGGCCTGGTTTCAGATATTCTCTTCCTAGGGGGAGTGGATGGTGGTTTTGATTTATTATCTAACAGAAGTTTCTGAGAGGCATGGCATAGTTAAGATTTAATGTTTTTGATGTTTCTTTGTTTTTACTGTAAGCATATCTTCAAATGAGACTGAAGCTGTGAGTTTGATGCAGCTATATCAATTACATTGTCAGTTAAAACTGTGTCTGTACCAAAATTGGAAAAGTGAAATTTTCAGTCAAACTCTTAAAGTTTTGTAATTTATGTTATGCTGTATAATTAGTTATTTCACCTTTTAGTGTATTGACTAAGATTGTGTGTATAAGCTATCTTTTTAGAAATAAATGAAAAATAGTAAAAGCAGTATGTGCGTGTGTACGTGCTGTATAAATCTGAAACAGCCAGTTAGATCACGGATTATTTTTTCACTCTTCACTGTGTTAGCATTTTGGGATAAACATGACCACATATACGAATGCAGTATATGTTCTATGACAGCTGGAAATTCGAGAGTTCTATGACCAATTATGAACAGAAACAGATTATCATAAAAAGAAGATACTTTCCAAATCTAACTCATATCCACAGTCAACAAAATGATAATAAATAAACCTCATATTATAGTCTTACCAAGTATTTATAGTGGGTCTAATTTCGTGGAATTTTAGATTTGATCCTCTCTCCTTGAATAAGCTCATGAAGAGATTTTATTCTTCAAGTGATTCACATACAAGATACATTATCTTCAGGTTCTTCATGTAGTAAACCACTTATGCCTTTAAACAGTCAAATGGCACATTGTCAAGGTGCCCTCAGAGTTGATGAAAAGTAAAAATGCTAATCCAAATGTTTTCCTTATCTGCCATGTTTCCTTTTTCATTTAAAGCTATTATTATTACTTTATGATAATCTATTTTCAGCAATACTAGATGACCACTCACATTCTTGTTCTCCCTTTCACTCATCACCTATAGGCCTACAATGTTGCTAATTGAACAAGAGCTGCATTTTGACAGAAAAACCTAGAAGAAAATCAAGCTGGGAGTCTATTTATCCTGCCTAAGCTGTGACCTGCATTTTACCAGCATCCACCACTACTTTAGTTTTTTAAATTTTTTTCACTCTAGTTTTGCAGATTTGCTTTAGCTAATTATGAACTATAGCCAGCCAGGCAGCAAAGCAAAGCCTTTGATCAAGGCTTCCTGCTCATATCGTACCTCAGTCCAACAGCATCTGAAGGAGAAACTCTAAGGATGCTAGCTGAATTCTGCAATTACCTACGCTGTTCGTCTTATTTGAGGACGCATGTGATTTAAAACTTCACATGACATTGGAATAACAGGAATGATTACCAGGCCGAGTATACCCTCATCTTATGCCTGCACATCATGGGAACCGTAAAGTCAAGACAGTGTTTTCTGTATTGTGTCACTGAGCAGGAAGCTGCCAGCTTGATCACGCAGCAGTGACTGATAGAAGCTGAGGGCAAGCAGATTTTGTGGAAGAGGTTAGTGGGAGACGGAACAAACAGTAAGAAACAGCTCTTGGATGAAAGGGAGCTCTTCTTAATGATACTGACATGGGCTCAGAGGCTCTGGTAGAGAACAGAAGTGTGACCTTCAGGATTTGCTAGGCAGGCTGGCACCTGTATTGGCATACTCTGGAGAGATGCCCTGGAGAGGTGTGAACTCCAAACTTCCTTCACAGGACTAGCTTGTAACAGAAGACTTTACACATGACTTTCTGCTAGGTGGTCACCCCATTTTATTTTTCTGATTAATTAACATTCAACTTAATTGCCAACTCCCTGAACCTAAATGTGCTTGCTGCCTAATATTGTTTGATTTCTCTTCCAATCCTCCAGAGTTTTAACCTCCCACCAGTTTCTACTCAGCTGACAGTTGTTTTTCTCTCTAATTCTTGCATTTTTTTGAAGCTGTTGGTTTGAAATGCAAGGTGATCTTGCAGGGAAAAAAAAAAAAGGACAAACTTCTTTATAGTCTCAGCAGCACCTCCAGTCAGCTCTTCAGTTCTGATTCAAGGTGACTGCTTTTTGTGTTACATTTCTTATCTTCACATTCTGTTTCAGGAGCTGCCAGAACATTCATTTCATTTTTAAAATGAATGCAAAAATCCCCAAAGCATCCCCAGGACCATTGAGGCTTACTAATTAGATTCATTAAACAGCACTCAAAAGAGAAGAGAATTTGTCTCTTCTTCTGTTCATTTCCTTTTTCTTCAAAACTCCCTCTGCACACTGCTTTATTAAATAATACTCTATGTGCCATAATAACGGGCCCTCTTGCTAAAACATTGGGTCACAAAGTGTTAGTTCATTAGACTTTTTGCCAGTGCAACGTAGTGTCAGTTTTCCCCTCCTATGATTGCATCTTGTGTTCTGGTATTGAGGGTGTTATGAAGCAGTAAAAAACTATGATTGGTGTGATGTCTAATTTTGGAGCTATAACTATGCTAGAGAAAATGCATAGAAAACCTGAGTATACTTTTTTTTACTTTAAATAAAAGTTTTTATTACAACATCAGCTTAAACATTTACAGAAAGTATTTATTTAATTGCACATTTCTGAGTTTTAAAACGTCTACAGATTTATGTAGCAACCAGCACAATTAGGATGCATAATAGTTGGAACACCCCAAAGAACTCTCTTGTGCCATCACTTGGTGGCCAAATCCCCCTTCCACACCATCTCTGACAACCAATGACCTGCTCCTCATACAAATTGTTTTGTTTCTTTCCAATATATTTATTTTTTACATAATTTAGAAGGTAACCTTTGAGACTGGCTATTTTCACATGTCATATTGTCTTTAGAATTCATTCATGTTTTTGTGTATATCAGCTGCTCATTTATTTTATTGTTGAATAGTGTTACATTGTAGGTTTGTACCAGAATTCATTCATTTCCTTACTGAAAATCATTTGGGTTTTTTGCAGTTTTTCATGAATGTAAATTGACTACTGTAAATCTTCACATGTAGGCTTTGTGGGATGGATGGGACATATGGTAAGCTCAAATTTAACATTATAGGAATCAACTGGACTTCCAGTTTCTAGTCTGGCATATAAGAGACTTAGAAGTAGCCAGTCTATTTTAACAACAAGTAAAAAGATGAAAAAATTGAAAAATCAACAGCTCTTCTGATATCTATCAGAGAAGTGAGGCCACAGAGAAAACCACTGCACCCTCCCCCCAAACTGGAGAGACAGTTAAGTAAGTACAGAGAATTACAGCTTACCAGGGCAAAAAAACCCTGAGTGGGAACAAGTTCTGGGGTAAGAAAAAACTAAACTATAATTGATGAATTGCTGGAGGCTCAGTGTGGACAAGTCTGAGCATTAAAAACTTCAGGGGTACCCAGTCATAGAGGGACCCCCACACTTGTGAGTTTTACTTCTAAGAGCTCTGAAAGATTGTCGCAGAAAATATCACAGAGATGACTTGGCGTGGTGGCTCACGCCAATAATCCCAGCACTTTGGAAAGCCAAAGAAGGAGAATAACTTGAACTAGGAGTTCGAGACCAGCCTGGCCAACATGGCTGTATTAATCCGTTTTCACACTGCTAATAAAGATATACCTGGAATTGGGAAATTTACAAAAGAAAGAGGTTTAATGGACTTACAGTTCCACACGGCTGGGGAGGCCTCAGAATCATTGCAGAAGGTGAAAGACATGTCTTATATGGCAGCAGACAAGAGAAGAGAGGACTTGTGCAGAGGAACGCCCCTTATCCAACCGTCAGATCAAATGAGACCTATTCACTGTCATAAGAACAGCATGGGACAGACTTGCCCCCATGATTCAATTACCTCTCACCTGGTCCCTCCCACACATGTGGGAATTCAAGATGAGATTTGGGTGGAGACACAGCCAAACTATGTCATTCTGCATATGGTCCCTCCCAAATCTCATGTCCTCACATTTCAAAACAAATCATGCCTTCCCAACCATCCCCCGAAGTTTTAACTCATTTTAGCATCAACTCAAAAGTCCACAGTCAAAAGTCTCATCTAAGACAGGGAAACTCCTTTCTATCTATGAGCCTGTAAAATCAAAAGCAAGTGTTAGTTACTTCTTAGACACACTGGGGGTATAGGCATTGGGTGAATACAGCCAATTCAAATGTGAGAAATTGGCCTCAACAAATGGGCTACAGACCCCACACAAGTCTGAAATCCAGCAGAGCAGTCAAATCCTAAAGCTCCAAAATGATATCCTTTGACTCCATGTCTCACATCCATGTCATGCTGATGCAAGAGGTGGGTTTCCTTGGTCTTGGACAGCCCTGTCCCTGTGACTTTGCAGGATACCACCTCCATCCTGGCTGCTTTTGTGGGCTGGCATTGAGTATCTATGGCTTCTCCAGGTGCATGGTACAAGCTGTTGGTGGATCTACCATTCTGGGGTCTGGAGGATGATGGCCCTCTTCTCACAGCTCCACGAGGCAGTGCCCCAGTAGAGACTCTGGATGGGGCCTTCAACTCTGCATATCCCTTCAAAACTGCCCTAGTAGAAGTTGTTCTTGAGGGCCCTGCTCTGCAGCAAACCCCCATCTGGACATCTAGGCATTTTCATACATCCTCTGAAATCTAGGCAGAGGTTCCCAAACCTCAATTCTTGGCTTCTGTGCGCCCAGAGGCTCAACACCATGTGGAAGCTGCTAAGGCTTGGGGCTTCCACCCTTTGAAGCCACAGCCCAAGCTGTACCTTGGCCCCTTTCAGCCATGGCTGGAGTGCCTGGGACATAGGGCACCAAGTCCCAAGGCTTCACATAGCAGGGGTGCCTTGACCCAGCCCAGAAAACCATAATTTTTTCGTAGGCCTCCAGGCCTGGGCCTGTGATGGGAGGGGTTGCCATGAAGTCCTCTGGCATGTCCTGGAAACAAGACATGGTCTCCATTGACTTGGTGAAGAACATTCAGCTCTTTGTTACTGATGCAAATTTCTGCTGTCAGATTGCATATTTCCTCAGAAAATGAGATTTTCTTTTCTATTTCATTGTTAGGCTGCAGACTTTCCAAACCTTTGTGCTCTGCTTCCCTTATAAAACTGGATGCCTTTAACAGCACCCAAGTTACCTCTTAAATGCTTTGCTGCTTAGAAATTTCTTCTGCTGAACACCCTAAATTCTCTCTCTCAAGTTCAAAGTTCCACAAATCTCTAGGGCAGGGCAAAATGCCACCAGTCTACTTGCTAAAACATGGCAAGAGTCACCTTTACTCCAGTTTCCAACAAGCTCCTTATCTCCATCTGAGAACACCTCAGCCTGAATTTTGTTGTCTATATCACTATCAGCATTTTGTTAAAAGCCATTCAAGAAGTCTCTAGGAAGTTCCAAACTTTCCCACATTTTCCTGTCTTCTTCTGAGCTCTCCAAACTATTCCAACTTCTGCCTGTTACCCAGTTCCAAAGTCAATTCCACATTTTTAGGTATATTTTCCCAGTGCCCCACTCCCGGTACCAGTTTATTGTATTAGTTCATCTGCACATTCCTGATAAAGACACACATGAGACTGAGCAATTTATAAAAGAAAGAGGTTTAATGAACTCACAATCATGACAAAGGTGAAAGGCCTGTCTCAGATAGTGACAGACAAAAGAAGAAAAATCTTGTGCAGGGGAGCTCCTCTTATAAAACCATCAGATCTCCTGAGACTCATTCACTGTCATGAGAACAGCACCACGGGAAAGACTTGCCCCCATGATTCAATTGCCTCGCACCTGATCCTACCCGTATCACATGAGAATTCAAGAAGAGATTAGGGTGGGGACACAGCCAAACAATATGAATGGCAAAACCTGTCTCTACCAAAAATACAAACAATTATCTGGGTGTGGTGGTGCTTGCCTGTAGTCTTAGCTACTCCAGAAGCTGAGGTGGGAGGATCACTTGAGCCCAGGAGGTGGAGGTTGTAGTGAGCTGAGATTGCGCCACTGCACTCCAGCCTGGGTAACTGATTGAGACTCCATCTCAAAAAAGAAAAAAATACATATATCGCAGAGAAAATCCCTTTATTCTCCAAGCAGACAGAGGGGAAAATGAATCATTTTGAAACATGCTGGAGCCATTTTTTCTTGACAAGTTCTGCCCTCAGGAGAAAACAGGTAACCAGAATATAACTTGCTGGAGCATGAGCTTAACTGACCTATTAGAAGGGTAATGCCTAACTCCATCCTCCTCTAGCTGTCCTGTTTGATTTAAGGGAGTTGGGACACTGAGAAACAATGGTGAAGTTCACAGTCCAGGGCTACTGAAAGACTAAAACCTAATCGCAGAAATATAGAATGCTTTCCCTCCTTCCACACCTTATAACTACATTTACCTCAGTTACTTTTAACCTGTACACCATGCCCACTTTTCGACACAACAATTCAAGGCATACTAAAGAGAAAAAACAAAACAAAACAAAACCATGCAGTTCAAAGAAACTTAACCAGCATCAGAATGAGATATAGCAGGAATGTTGAAATTATAACACAATAATTTTTAAACTATGATTAATATGCTAAAAGCTTTAATGGAAAAAGCAAACAACATGGAAAAACAGATGAATAATGTAGAGATATTAAAATTCTAAGAAAGAATTTTTTAAAAATGGTAGTTGCCAAAAACCCTAAGCAGAAATAAATAATAATAGACTCATTAATAGATGGGACACAGCTGAGTAAAGAATCTGCAATGGAGGATACAAGAGAAAACGTTGCAATTGAATAGCAAAAAGAAAAATGACTAAAGAAAAAAACAGAAAAAAATATCCAAGAATGTTAGCCAACTAAAAAAGGTATAAACACACAACGGGAAAACAAGGAGAAGAAAGAGAGAGAGAGAGAAAAGTATTATTTGAAACAGTAATGACTGAGAATTTTCTGAAATTAATGTCAGATATGAAACCACTGATCCAGAAAGCTCAAAGAACACAGAGCATGATAAATACAAAACACAATCACATCCAAGTATATCATTTTCAAACTTTAAAACATCAAAGATGAAGAAAAGATCTTGGAAGAAAAAAGAAAAATCACCAGACCTATAGAGAAGCAAAGATAGCAATTAAAAATTTTCCCCATATTCATTCAAAGAAGGATTGTTTACAGGAACCCTCACAGTTACTAAAATCTGAGAATGCTTGATTTCCTTCTATAAAATGGCATATTATTTACATATAACCTGCATACAACCTCTGCATACTTGAAATTAACTCTAGATTACTTATAATAGCTAATAAAATGCAAACATTACATAAATAGTTGTTACGCTGTATTGTTCTTTATTTGTATTTTTTATTGTGAATTATTATTTTTTTCTAAAACGGTTTGACCTCAGGTACTTTAATCCTCATATGCAGATCCTGCAAATATGAAGAACTGACTATATCCAAGTTCTCAGAAATCATGCAAGCAAGAAGAGAGTGGAGTGCAATAATTAGCATTGAGAGAAATGAGCAAACTCTTATCTTGAGTGGCTGTACCATTTTGCAATCCCACCTATAATCAATTTCCAGTTGTTCCATGTAGTAGTCAGGATTTGGTATTACAGTGATTTTCATTATAGTCATTCTAATAGGTGTATATTAGTATAGCCTAGCATTTTGGTTTCAATTTGCATTTCAATAATGACTAATAATGTTGAGCAGCTTTTCATATGCTTATTTGCTATCCTTATGATTTCTGTGTTCCAGTAAATATTCAAATTTTTTGCCCATACTTTGATTAAATTGTTTTTTTTTTATTCTTGATTTACAACTTAGTTATATATTCTGTATATCAAGTTCTTTGCTGGATATGTGAGTTGAAATATGTTTAAGAAGTCTTTGCATAACTCAAGGACACATAGATCTTTCCCTGAATTTTAGAACAATCCATTTTGAGTACATTTTCTTTTCTTTCTTCATTTCTTTTTTTTTTTTTGAGACAGTCTTGTTTAGGCCCAAAGCTGGAGTGCAGTAGTGTGATCTCTGCTCACTGCAACCTCCACATCCTGGGTTCAAGTGATTCTTCTGCCTCAGCCTCCCGAGTAGCTGGGACTACAGGAGCACTCCACCATGCCCTGCTGATTTTTAGTATTTTTAGTAGAGATGGGTTTCACCACGTTGGCCAGGATGGTCTCGATCTCTCGACCTTGTGATTCGCCCGCCCCAGTCTCCCAAAGTGTTGGAATTACAGGCGTGAACCACCACCCCATGTGGCATTTTGATACCTGTATACAGTATATAATGATCAAATCAGGATAACTGGTCTATCCCTTGCCTCAAACATGTACTTTTATTTTTATTGGAAATATTGTAATTCTTCTATTCTAGTTATTTCAAAATACACAATAAACTATTTTAACTATAGTCTTCCTACTGCATTATCAATTACTATGACTTATGTATTCTACCTAAGTGTAATTTTGTACCCATTAACCAAGTTCTCTTCATTTTTCCCCTCTACATAGTGTTTTTTTGCAGGATTCCTTTATTACATTTTTAGTGCCATGGAGTTTAAAAAGCCATTTCCTCTTTCATTCTTGACACAAGAGCACTGTCTTTACTCATTTCCTAGTCAAATTGGCTACCATTTTATCAATTGTATTGATGTTTACACATAACCACCTTTTTATTTAATGTTTTCAATTGTTTCTATGTTAATTTTTTTTTTGCTATCAGCTTGTATTTTTATTTCTTTTTCTTCATGATTTAGGTTTACATTTCTCTTAATTTTCTAGATCCTTCAGATAAAAGCTTAAAGTAGTAATTTTAGAACTTTGTTATTTGTAATAAATGTATTTAGTGCTATAAATGTATTTAATTTATATTTTTGGCATATATATATATATATTTAAACAAAGAAAGAAATAGTCAACATCCTGCAGAAGATTATAATAGGAACTTGAGACTGAGAGCATAATAGGACACAATAGAAAATTATGCAACATACAAAGAAACAGAAAAATGTTAATAACTTTCAAGAAAAATTAAACAGTTGCCAAACACACAATGATCAGATACAAATTTTCAAGCAATTATAAACAAGCTCTATAAAATAACAGAACTCTTGAAAATGGTAGCCAATTTAAATCATATATATAAATATATATATATATATGCCTATGTCAATATTTGTGGAATACACCAAAATATACCATCTGCATGTGTGTATATATATATATATATATATTCAAGTTCACTGAATCTTTCCTCTATAATTTTCAATCAGCTACTGAGCCATCCAGGCAGTTTTTAGGTTTTTTTAAAAATGTTTTTCAGTTTTAAAATGTCTACCTTGCAAATAATTTATTTCTTTCTTTTGAAATTTTTAATGTTTTCATATATTTCAAGAGTTTTCACTCTTAATTTTATAGCTAGTTTATAATTGCTTGAAAATTTGTATCTGATCATTGTGTATTTGGCAACTGTTTAATTTTCTGGAAAGTTATTAACATTTTCTGTTTCTCTGTATGTTGCATAATTTTCTATTGTGTCCTATTATGCTCTCAGTCTCAGGTTCCTATTAACATCTTCTGGAGAATGTTGACTCTTTCTTTCTTTCTTTGTTTAAACAAATAATCAACCTTTTTTGGTTTAGGCTTCAAGTCCTGTTCCATTTTATGTGATCTGTGGTTCTGGTGTTAGTTCAGCTTTTAAAGCTTCTGATTTGCTATTTGGCTGTAACTGCTTATGTGCCACCCAGGGAACTATCTGAGATCTGGAGGTTGATATGTCTTATAGGTCAGTTCTCCAAGCGATTGGCTTTCACATCATTTTCATGCATGTAGGACTTCTTGATCTTCTTACAAATTCTCTCTTCTTCATAATCTCCCCAACTTCACTTTGTCTCAGAGCATATCCTTCCCATTCCCTGGCCTGAAAGTCAGGATTTTAAAGTTTTGACAATGTTGCACATATCCTGTAAGGGTATTTTCCTCTAGGGCAAGTTAGAAAACCTGACTACTGCTACCAATTCAACACCATAGGATTTGAAGCATGAGGACCTCCAAGGCAGGTAGAGCTGGGAGTGAAACAGAAACAGAAATGTCTATCATCACCCTTTCAGTTTCCAAGGTTCCCTTTATTACTCCTCTGACCAGAGAGAAAGGATTTTCCATGGCAACACACTTTGCGCAGTTGCAAATTTAGACTGCTCTGAGGCTAAGAAGGATGTGCAGTTGGGAGTGAGTGACAGAGAGAAAGATAACCACTGGGTCAGTCTTTCTTCAAGTTTTTCCTCCCAAATCTATCTGCTATATTTACTTTTAAGTCCTTGAATAATTGTTTTATGTACATTATGTAGAATTTTTAGTTGTAATCAATGGAAGAGGCTAGAAGTTTATTTCATCTTAACCATACCAGAATATATGTGTATATTCTGAACTTGAATTTGAACTTGAATTTGAAAATGAATTTTAAACAACAGAAATAAGAAACAGAATTATTACCTCTGTTACCACATTTATGGAAACAAGCTGAATTCATTGATATCTGATCTTTTAGCTCTCACATTTCATTTCAGATTATTGCTAAATGAGATGAAGAATCACAGAGTAATTTCCAAACAAAACTAACTAAAGTGCTACTACCTGGATTTTAAAGATGGTCTTTTACCACATCGTAGCCTGGCCTCCTCGAACGGAGTACCTCTCCAATACAGTGAGAAAAAATTCAAACTGGATACTTCTGTGACAAATTCTGAAAAAGAACACCCAGTTCCGTTATTTTCCAAGCATGAATGCTTATCTTCATAGTAGGAAAACCACTAGATTCTAGTTTTTGTCATTTCCTCCATCTTTCAGATGAAACTGTGTGGTGCATTGCCAGTTTCCAACCCAGATTACACCCCTTAATGTTTTAACATTTGAGGGAGCTGCAGGAGGCTGCCATCAATCTAGTGTTTTATTAAGGAGACAGCGTATATGAACTGCTAAGTAGCAGATGTTGGTACATATGAGGCTCAAATTGTAGAACATTTCTACAGTTTTGTTAAAGGGGTAAAAAAATGAATAAGATAAAGCAAAAAAAAAGTCTAACAATTCTTAAATCAAGCCTCTAAAAATAGCAACCCAGTTTGTTCTTCAAAAACTTCCAGATGACTTTAATTGGAAAATCTTGCTGAAAAATCTTATCCAGACAACTTTTCCCCTTATAGTGTAATATCTATCCTATTCCTTTAAGTAAATAAATTCTTGCTATTAATCTATATATAATACATTTTCAGTTACAGACCTCAAATGACTTCCCACAAAATTGTTTGAAGGATGATCGAAAAGACATTGTTCTGTAGCTGAAAGCAACCTTAACACTCTCTCAAATGTCGTGTTATATATTTCCTCTTTCTGAGACTCACAGGATAGCATGACTTGACATTCATATTATTAGCATATTGGTATTATCATTCCAGTTAATAGTAGCATTCACGGAGCATTTCCTACATGTGGGAACTGACCTAAACCCTTTGCCTACATTATTTCATTAAATTTTCACATTAACAAGATGGAGTAGTTACTATCATTATTCCCACTTTTGAGACAAATTAAGCTTGTATAAGTTCAGTACATTGCCCTAAAACTCTCAGATGAAAAGTAGTAAAACTAGGGTGGGCCTATGCTATCGGTAGGTCTCCAATGTGCGTACTCTTAACCACTAAAGCATACTGTCTTTGAATTATTGCAAAGAGGTTACAGGCTACTAATAAATTTAACTATTGTCTTAGTAATAAAATGTATGAGCTTAAACTGAACTGTCAGTGCTGAGCCCTAGAAGGCCTGGTCAATTAGGGGAATTTCAAGCAGGTCAGTAGATGACATAAATTGAGTTAGAGATATCTTTTGATACAACCCTTTGCACCATAAATATCAGGCAGCTGCAAATTACACATAAAGACAGATGCCATGTTGGCACAAGCATTATGTCAAAACTCAAAAACTGTGATATTGCACAAGGAATCTGCCTCAAATCAGCCTTGTTTTCTTTTCTATGAAGAAAAATCAGACATATTTGTGTGATTGGGATGAAACATATTTAGTCCAGTATTTGTCAAAGAAGTGTGAATTATGACTTACCACTGTATTCAATAAATACAGTTTTGTAGTTTATGCCAACATTAAGAAAAGTAGTAAGGGAAAGAGAAATAAAATAATAGAATAAAAATATCAATGTGCATTGTCACAGTTATTATTTCATAAATTATTTTGTGCTGGATATACTGGTGTTCAGTCAGTACACACTATAAGGGGCTGAACCAGTTGGCAAAATAATGAAGTATTTGTTTAATAGTAAAAAGTCAAGGACTCCCTTGCCCCCACTGCCTTCTCTCCCCTGGACACAGCAAAGCCCCTGAGTCCTATGACAAGACCTATCTAAAGTCTATTACCTCAAACTCTATCACCACTGCCTGTTGATTGATCAATTGGTCAGGCCAAAATAATTATTAAATATTTTTACATATCCTCATTTACATATATATATATTTGGATCCTGAATTAGGTACTTTATTAAGGACCATGAAATAACAGCAATTAAAAAGGCATTACATCTCTCAAAATTAGTCAATATAGTCTACTTCAGGGATTCTCAACCAAGAACAGTTTGCCCCTTTGAGGAATATTTGGCTTGTCTGGAGACATTTTTAGTTATCACAGTTGGGGATGGGAGAGTGGAATAATGGGTGTCACTGGCATACTGGATAAAGGGGAATGGATGCCGCTTAATATCCTACAATGCAACAGGCGGCATCCTCATTACAAAGAATTATCCCACCCCAAATGTCAATAGTGCCAAGATTGGGAGACCCTGGTTTATATATAGAAGCAAGCTTCCATTTTCTCCTTTTTTTCATTACATATATTTAAGGTGTAGAATGTGATGTTTTGGTATGTATACGCATTGTGCATTGATTACTGCAGCTAATTTACATATCCATCACCTTACAGTTACCATTTTTGCATGTGTGGTAAGAACATTTATGATCTATTCTCTTTTTGTGTATATGGGTTTTTTTTTTTAAATTTATTATACTTTATGTTCTGGGATACACGGGCAGAACATGCAGGTTTGTTCCATAGGTATACACGTGCCATAGTTGTTTGCTGTACCCATAAACCCCTCATCTACATTAGGTATTTCTCCTAATGATATCCCTCCCCTAGCCACCCATCCCCCACAGGCCCCTGTGTGTGATGTTCCCCTCGCTGTGTCCATGTGTTCTCATTGTTCAACTCCCACTTATGAGTGAGAACGTGCGGTGTTTGGTTTTCTGTTCCTGTGTTAGTTTGCTGAGAATGGTGGCTTCCAGCTCATTCATGTCCCTGCATAGGACATGAACTCATCCTTTTTTACAGTATTCCATGGTGTATATGTGCCACATTTTCTTTATCCAGTCTATCATTGATGGGCATTTGAGTTGGTTCCAAGTCTTTGCTATTGTGAATAGTGTTGCAATAAACATATGTGTGCATGTGTCTTTATAGTAGAATGATTTATAATTCTTTGGGTATATACCCAATAATGGCATTGCTGAGTCAAATGGTATTTCTGGTTCTAGATCCTTGAGGAATCACTACAAAGTTTTCCAAGATGATTGAACTAATTTACACAACCACCAACAGTGTAAAAGCATTCCTATTTCTCCACATCCTCTCCAGCATCTGTTGTTTCCTAACTTTTTAATGATCGCCACTCTAGCTGGAGTGAGATGGTATTTCATTGCGGTTTTGACTTGCATTTCTCTAACAACCAGTGATGATGAGCTTTTGTTTTTCATGTTTGTTGGCTGCGTAAATGTCTTCTTGTGAAAAGTGTCTCTTCATATCTATCACCCATTTTTTAATGAAGTTGCTTGTTTTTTTCCTGTAAATTTGTTTTAGTTCTTTATAGATTCTGGATATTAGCCATTTGTCAGATGGATAGATTGCAAAACTTTTGTCCCTTTCTGTAGGTTACCTATTGACTCTGATGCTAGTTTCTTTTGCTGGGCAGAAGCTGTTCAGTTTAATTAGATCACATTTGCCAGGTTTGACTTTTGTTGCAATTACTTTTGGTGTTTTAGTCATTAAAAGTTTGTCCATGTCTGCATCCTGAATGGTATTGCCTAGGTTTTCTTCTAGGGTTTTGATGGTTTTAGGTATTACATTTTAGTCTTTAATCCATCTTGAGTTAATTTTTGTAAAAGGTGTACAAAGGGATCCAGTTTCAGCTTTCTGCATATGGCTAGCCAGTTTTCCCAACACCGTTTATTAAATAGGGAATCCTTACCCCATTGATTGTTTTTATCAGGTTAGATGTGTGGTGTTATTTCTGAGGCTTCTGTTCTGTTCCATTGGTCTATATATTTGTTTTGGTACTTGTACCATGCTGTTTTGTTTACTGCAGTCTTGTGGTATACTCTGAAGTCAGGTGTCATCATGCCCCCAGCTTTGCTCTTTTTGCTTAGAATTGTCTTGGCTATATGGCTGTTTTTTGCTTCCATATGAAATGTAAAGTACTTTTTTCTAATTCTGTGAAGAAAGCCAATGGTAGCCTGATGGGGATAGCATTGAATCTATAAAATACTTTGGGCACTATAGCCATTTTCACGATATTGATTCTTCCCATCCATGAGCATGGAATGTTTTTTCCATTTGTTTATGTCATCTCTTATTTCCTTGAGCAGTGGTTTGTAGTTTTCACTGAAGAGGTCTTTCACATCCCTTGTAAGTTGTATTCCTAGGTATTTTCTTCTTTTTGTAGCAATTGTGAATGGGAGTTCACTTATGATTGAGCTGTCTTTCTATTATTGGTGTATAGGAATGCATGTAATGTTTGCACACTGATTTTGTATCCTGAGACCTTGCTGAAGTTGCTTATCAGCTTAAGGAGTTTTGGGGCTGAGACAATGGGGTTTTCTAAATATACAATCATGTCATCTGCAAACAGAGATAATTTGACTTCCTCTCTTCCAATTTCAATACCCCTTATTTCTTTCTCTTGCCTGATTTCCCTGG
The DNA here is from genome assembly GCA_963573385.1 of Cacajao melanocephalus. Classification (NCBI taxonomy): domain Eukaryota; kingdom Metazoa; phylum Chordata; class Mammalia; order Primates; family Pitheciidae; genus Cacajao; species Cacajao melanocephalus. The sequence goes on from CAUYLG010015958.1 coordinate 40,710, forward strand.
CTAGAACTTCCAATTCTATGTTGAATAGGAGTGGTGAAAGTTTTAAAAGGGAATGCTTCCAGCTTTATGTCCATTCAGTATAATATTGGCTGTGAGTTTGCCATAAGTAGCTCTTATAATTTTGAGATATGTCCCATCAATACCTAGTTTATTGAGTGTTTTTAGCATGAAGGGATGTTGAATTTTATTGAAGACTTTTTCTACATTGATTGAGATAATCATGTGGTTTTGTCATTAGTTCTATTTATGTGATGGATTATGTTTATTGATTTGCATATGTTGAACCAGTCTTGCATCCCAGGGATGAAGCTGACTTGATCATGGTGGATAAGTTTTTTGATGTGATGCTGGATTTGGTTTGTCAATATTTTATTGAGGATTTTCACATCATGTTCATCAGGGATATTTGCCTGAAATTTCCTTTTTTTATTGTGTTTCTGCCAGGTTTTTGTATCAGGATGATGCTGGCCCCATAAAATGAGTTAGGGAGGGGTACCTCTTTTCTATTGTTTGGAATCGTTTTAGAAGAAATGGTACCAGTCCTCTTTGTACCTCCGGTAGAATTGGGCCATGAATCTGTCTGGTTCTGGGCTTTTGGTTGGTAGGCTATTAATTTCTGCCTCAGTTGCAGAATTTGTTATTGGTCTATTCAGGGATTCAACTTCTTCCTGGTTTAGTCTTGGTAAGATGTATGTGTCCCAGAATTTATCCATTTCTTCTAGATTTTCTAGTTTATTTGTGTAGAGGTGTTCATAGTATTCTCTGATAGTTGATTGTATTTCTTTGGGATCAGTTGTGATATCCCTTTATCATTTTTTATTGTGTCTATTTGATTCTTCTCTCTTTTATTTTATCTATTTTGTTAATCTTTTAAAAAACCCAGCTCCTGGAATCACTGATTTTTATGTAGGGTTTTTCCTGTCTCTATCTCCTTCAGTTCTGCTCTGATGTTAGTTATTTTTTGTCTTCTGTTAACTTTTGAGTTTGTTTTCTCTTGCTTCTCTAGTTCTTTCAATTGCGATGCTAGGTTTTCAATTTTAGATCTTTTCTGCTTTCTCCTGTGGACATTTAGTGCTATAAATTTCCCTCTAAACACCATTTTCTCATATATAACATCCTAGAATTATGATTCTAAATACATCGTTATAAATGGATTTTTAAATTTTCTATATGTTCCAAATTATTCCACTTGATCAAGCTGTTTACACAATGTAGAGAATTTTGTTCTGTAGCTCTGGTTTTTAATTTTATATTTTGTTGTTTCAAAATTGCAAAAGGCCTTTCTTCTCATTTTACTTTTGATATGTAGGATAGTTTCCACAAAATTATAGTTGTCACCATTTCACTGATTTCAAAGGAATGTTCATCATCACCTGGATGAGGATTGAGTTTGGTTTCCTGATGAGAACAGTGAGTAACCATATCAGGATCAGTCCTCTACATCTTGCTGTGCTTAAACACTATTCAAGATCAGTCCTCCACATGTTGCTGTGTTTAGATGCTATTAATTATTGGGAGAATATTAGAAAATTGCCAGGAGATAATTTCGTTATGTCAAACACATAGTGATATTAAATTTAAGATAACCACTACAAGGCTCTTTTATTGAATTGTACAATATTCATTTAAATGTGTTTTGTAATATGTTTCTTATGCAAATAATTGAGATGAGCAGCAAATTTCAAAAGGTATATTAATTGCACAGATTGGACAGCTCTGTTGTTTTTTATTATGTTCTTGTTATCAATGTTTCTTTTGACTTAAAAAAATTAATACCACAAATGTGGGTGATCAAAATATAAAATATTTAATACAAGTTGAAGAATTACATTATCTTTACAAAAATCGGCTTATATTATTAAAATGCATTTTGAATCTTACCTTTTTGACTTAATGAATTCTGGACATTTTAAAAAATCAGCATGTATACTTGTACCTTATTTTCACAAAATGACTATGTTATTGTCATAAAATGATTATGACTATGTTATATGTTTAGCCATGATCTAACCACTATATCAGCATATTATAATTTTTCATAATTTAATATGCCATATATCTTACTGATGGATATTTGGCTCTCTCAATTTTGGTCTCTCTTGTTATAAACAATGCTTCATTGAACACAATTTTAGGTTTATGTTTCCATAATTTTTCTGGATACCTATAAAATAAATTTCTAGTAATAAAATCAATATGCCGAATCGCATGTGCACTTTTAATTTTGATAGAAATGGCCAAATGGACAAAATATGATTTTTGACACCTACTTTCATTAAAACCAATAATACTAGAGACAGAACATGTTTTTAGGGTCAAGTTTAAGCAAAGATTAAGAATAGGTTGCTTTCCTTTGGGGCTTTCATCATGGTTCATCATTTATTTCTAATATATGTGTTGGAAACCATATCCAAAGCAAGCCTGAGGCTGAGTTCAAACTCTTTCTTGCCCCTGTTGCCCTTCTGCCTTCTGCTATTAAAAACTAATACCAGATGCCAACACCACACTCTTGGATTTCCCTGCCTCTGGATCCATGAACCGAATACATTTTAATTCATTTTAAATTAACCAGTATCATCTCTTTTGCTATAGTAGCACCAAATAGACTAAGACAGCTTAGAAGACAAGCTTAAGAATAGTTGGGGTAAATTAAAATAGTCAAAGAAGATAAAGATTATCCTTGGAAGCTTCTTAATATATACAAATTTTACAATTTTATAATCTGGCATATCTGTTTTCTAGTTTGTTTGCACTTCTTTACATATTGAGATAAGCTATACCTTCTTTTTAAATAGGACATATTTTTGTTCATTATTTTGTTATTAATAAATAGTGTTAAACAGAAGAAGGATCATTTACTATAATCACATGCTACAAGGTAAGATTCACTTATTTGTGTATTATTTCCATTCATAATGTAAACCATTAAACCAAAACTTGGACACCAATATTCTCTATTTGGCAGCTTAACCAAACTACACAAACAATATTCAGGAAGAAATGAACAGGCCCAAATGTGCCAGCATATTAAATGATAGCAAATAGTAATTGTTAATTAAATATTTTCTTTTCAAACTTCAGTGATGAATAACTTAACAATTCACTTTTACTTTCATCAAATGTTGATCATCATAAAGTTTGTTTTTAATAAAAATAGTTTTTTCAACTTGGCATATAGGAGACATGTATATTGGAAACTATAGCAAGAAGAAAACAAGGGTGCTGTTTTTTTCCCTTCTTTGACTCTAATAGTTGACAATGTTTTGGTGACTCTGTTTAATCCTAATTTGTTACATGACTAGAAATCTCCTGACAAATTTAGCAGTCCAAATCAAGTATAGCAAGGCAGTTAGGAATAAAGGTCTGAGAGTTGCATCTTTTCTAAATCTAAACATTAATAAAAGCTACGAATATATTGAGACTCAAGGACAGAAAAAATTTTCTATCAAAAGCAAGGGGACTGCAGAATGACTCCCTGAGTGATTTTTATCAAGTTATATATATTTTTATTTGATGTCACAGAACCAATTTGTTTTTGCAAGATTTATGAATAAGGCTTGGATTGTCCTTGATTGTCCTTGAATTGTTCTATTTCTTGCTTAAACCTGTTTTCTTCTTCTTTTGCATTCTAGTTTAGCCACTGTGTTTTCAGGGTTTGATTATTGCTCCTTAGCAGCTCTTCAAAATTGCATATATTTGTTACAGCAGTCCAGAGTTATTCCTCGCTGTCTTCCAATACTTTTTTAATGATGTATTTTGTACTGAAATCTTTCAGATGGCAGCAGCTTTGTTACTCTAAATTTTATGCTCTGTGTCTAGTCCTGTATCTTTTGCCAGTTGGCACCTTACCAACTATACATCCACTGAGTATTACAAACTGTTCCCATTTCTAGACAATAAGAACAAATTATGAGGTATGACTTATAAAATTTTTGTTGTAAATTGGCACCTTGATCATTCTGAAAATAGAGATCAAGTTAAAATTATATCATATGTCACTTTTTTTAGGATAGTGTGATTTTTTAAGATTAAAATTACAAGTTGAATTATAATGCTATATGCCATTAAAATAATAACTATTACAAATATCTTAGACTGTGCAATTTTTGATTGAAAAGGAAAGCTTTTCTATAATGTGGAAAAGGAATGAAATAAGATATATTAGAAATACAAATTAAAAATAAGATGTTTGCTAGAAGATGCAATTAATTTTGTTCTATTTTTTGCTAGTATTATTGAAATTTTCTTGATCCAAATATACACACTGTATTAAAACAGTACTGTTTAATATGAGTTAGGAAATTGTTAACATTTTAGCAAATATGGAGCCAATTTATAATAAAAACAGATTGATCATTGAGGGTGAAAGATGTTTTTATGTGAGAATTTACAAACAGAATGTTCCTGAAATTTTTCAAAGGTGAGCAAGTAAATATGAGAAAAATTAACACATATAACATACATATTGTTCGGGGCATACTGTTTTTGTTTTGACAAAAGTTTCCTTTAACAATCTTGCAAAGGATTCAGGAGTGAAGATAGCCAACAATATACAGCCAGGAAGAACATCTCTCATTGAGAGAGAAGGCCATCAGAAAGATTGGCACATTCTGAGATCTTTGGAGGGAAGGCATTGAGAGTAGATGGAGGGTGGATTTAGACCCGGGGCTGAAGTGGGAGGAAGCTGGGAACCCTGCACCAGGCTACCACGCACATGGATTTGTTCCTAGCCCCTGGTGGCTCCTGGGATATGGGTAAGTTCAACAGGCAAGAAGTCGCCTGCTTTCAACACAGACCTCCAGAATCCTAGCTGCAGGAACCCCCACAATCCATACAGACATGGGCTGGCTGGGAGAGCACCTTGGAAAATAGCAAGGGCAGGACTCTAACCTGTGAGAGACTAGAGGGTTTGATGTGGGAAACTGCAGTGGAGCATGTTGCTTATTCTCTCATTAATGACTCAAATAAAACTTTGGCACATACTTATTTTCTATTTGAGTAAAAATTAAGTGTTTAACAATTTGAAAACTGTCTTTTCCTGTCTTACATCTTTAGATGTTCTGGGTGAGTACACAAAGGGTTTCAAAGAAAACAACTGGTTCACACAAACAACAAAATCTGTATTTTCATAATTTCACATTCTTTTGGAGAAACAAGAGTTAAGCCATAATTTTTTAAAAAGTGTTTTGAATATGAATTTAGTATATTGGGTGTCTATGTTTTAAATCTTTGGTCTTACTTAGGTAATTTAGATAAAAAGTCTTCTATTTCTAGATCACTTTGGATCGTACAGCAGTATATATTGACACACACACAACTACCACCACCTGGCATCTGGCACATAGCAGATATTTTGCAACTATTAGGTTTAAAAGGTATTAGATAGTGGTAAAAATAATTATGGAAGGTTTATTGTACCACCTTTTATAAGGAACTTGGTTGAGGAACGTTGGTTAAGAGAAGCAGTTTCCTCCCATGTTAAAATCTGCCATGTGTTGTTAATTACTCAATGCCTCCCTAATTTGAAAGGCATGTAAGTCTCAGTCCTGCGGGACTGGCTGAGTCAAGGTGTTGGGCAAACACAAATCACCACAGTGTTAGACTCTCTACAACCACATGGGCCACCCTAAGTCACTTTTGAGTTATGAGAAAAATGAGCTCATTAATCATCGTTACATTTTCTGTAGAAAGAATCTGTTGATAAGGCACATTCCTGCCTGAGCTAACTCAATTGTCATTATAAATATAGGGTCCTTGATTGCAGCAACTATATCCCAGGACAAGGAATCAACTAAAATAACACAAAAGGCCAAGCCATGATAGCATAGTCAGGAAGACGAAAATTATAAAATCAAGTAGCCGGTTGAGAAAGGAATATTGTAACTTACCTCCAGTCAGTTTCACAGTTAGTTGAAAAGTTGAGGACTTTAACCCCTAGCCCTTTGCTTATGTGTATTTTAATGTTTTCTTTACTGCATTTAATTACCAGTGTTTCAATGTCAAGTTACAGGAATCTACTTCAAAACACTTTGAAACAAAAAGGAAGTCTGTGTACCCATTTCACAGACTATCCAAAGAAAGCTCATCAAACACACTTTGATTCATGAGTTTAAACAGTGTTAAGAGAGTTCTCTCTTCATCTTTACCTTTGTTTTTTCTACTTGTCTTTCTTTTCATATGTCACAAACGTGACTGCAGATAGTCATAAACCTCCGTTGTCCTAACAGCTCTTGATCTGAAAAATAATCACCCCTGATAGCTGTAGCAGAAGTTTCAGGATGTGGCCATGATAGAATCTATAACTGTGGGCAGAGGGATGGAGCCCTCTGATAACCTTCCTGGAAACATACCTGTGGAGAATATAATCCTAGGTAACACAGACAGAAAAAAAATCCATTCAGGTTGTGCTCCATGTCATCAAAAAGATTTCAAGAGGAATCTGAATTTGAGAGAAATTGGCATTAATTCTGGCTAAGGTGGTTTTCAAGGGTATTTTGGAAGAGGCAGAATTTCCTAGTTTAAAAGAAACATATAAATATATTTGTCTAGTATATAAACACGTGGAAGTGAAATTGAGATAGAGTTAAGCCAGGAAATGCTTCACTTGATCTGTGTGTGGTTACTCTGAAAAAGCTGCAAATTTGTACCTTATCCTATGGAGACAGTAAAGATGTACTTCTGTCTTCCAAGAAGAATTAAGCTTGAATAAAGAGTCCAAAAGTAATTTAAGAGTAATGGAGCTATTCCTGGGCAAGATGGCTGAATAAGAACAGCTCTGTTCTGCATCTCCCAGTAAGAACAAAGCAGAAGGTGGGTGATTTCTGCATTTCCTACTGAAGTATCTGGTTCATCTCACTGGGACTGGTTAGACAGTGGGTGCAGCCCATGGAGGGCAAGCAGAAGCAGGGTACAGAATCGCCTCACCTGGGAAGTGCAAGCGGTCAGGGAACTCCCACCCATAGCCAAGGGAAACACTGATGGACCTTGCCATAAGGGACAGTGCATTCCAGCCCAGATACTATACATTTTCCACAGTCTTTGCAACCCACAGACCAGGAGATTCTCTTGGGTGCCTACACCACTAGAGCCCTAAGTTTCAAGCACAAAATTGGGCAGCCATTTGGGCAGACACTGAGCTAGCTGCAGGAATTTTTTTTCATACTACAGTAGTGCCTGGAATACCAGAGAGACAGAACCATTCACTCACCTGGAAAGGGGGCTGAAGCCAGGGAGCTAAGGGGTCTTGCTAAGCAGATCCCACTCCCATGAAGCAAGCTAAGATCCACTGGCTTGAAATTCTTGCTGTCAGCACAGCAGTCTAAAGTCGACCTGGGATGCTTGAACTTGGTGGGTGGAGGGGCACTGGCCATTACTGAGGCTTCAGTAGGTGCTTTTCCCCTCATGGTGTAAACAAAGGCTAGAAGTTTGGACTGAGTGGAGCTCACCTCAGCACTGCAAAGCCACTGTAGCCAGACTGCCTCTCTAGATTCCTCCTCTCTGAGCAGGGCATCTCTGAAAGAAAGGCAGCAGCTGAAGTCAGGGGCTAATAGATAAAACTCACATCTCCCTGGGACAGATCCCCTAGGAGAAGGAGTGGCTGTGGGTGCAGCTTCAGCAGACTTAAATGTTCCAGCCTGCCAGCTCTAAAGAGAGCAGTGGATCTCCCAGCACAGTGCTTGATCTCTGCTAAAGGACAAACTGCCTCCTCAAGTGGGACCCTGATCCCTGAGCCTCCTGACAGGGAGACATCTCCCAGAAGGGGTTGACAGACACCTCATACAGGAAATCTCTGGCTGGCATCTGGTAGGTGCCCTCTGGGATGAAGATTCCAGAGGAAGGACCAGGTAGCAATCTTTGTTGTTCTACAGTGTCTGCTGGTGACACCCAGCCAAACAGGGTCTGGAATGGACCCCTAGCAAACTGCAGAAGACCTGCAGAAAGGGGGCCTGACTGTTAGAAGAAAAACTAACAAGCAGAAAGCAATAGCATCAACATCAACAAAAAGGACAACCACACAAAAACTCCATCTGAAGGTCACCAACTTCAAAAGCCAAAGGTAAATAAATCCATGAAGATGAGGAAAAGCCAGCACAAAAAGGCTGAAAACTCCTAAAACCAGAATGCCTCTTCTCCTCCAAAGGATCACAACTCCTCGCCAGTGAGGGGAAAAAAATGAACGGAGAATAAGTTTGATGAATTGACAGAAGTAGGCTTCAGAAGATGGGTATTAACAAATTCCTCTGAGCTAAAGGAACATGTTCTAACTCAATGCAAGGAAGCTAAGAACCTTGAAAAAACATTAGAGGAATTGCTAACTAGAATACACAGTTTAGAGAAGAATATACATGACCTAATGGAATGAAAGAACACAGAATAAGAACTTTGTAAAGCATATACAAGTATCAATAGTCTAATTGATCAAGCAGAAGAAGGATATCAGGGACTGAAGATCAACTTAATGAAATAAAGTGTGAAGGGTAGATTAAAGAAAAAAGAATGAAAATGACTGAACAAAGTCTCCAAGAAATATGGGACTATGTGAAAAGACCAACCCTACATTTGATTGGGGTACCTGACAGTGATGGGGGAATGAAACCAAGCTGAAAAACACACTTCAGGATATTACCCAGGAGAATTTTCCCAACCTAGCAAGACAGGTCAACATTCAAATTCAGAAAATACAGAGAGCACCACAAAGATACTCCTTGTGAAGAGCATCCCCAAGACACATAATCATCAGATTCACCAAGGTTGAAATGAAATTAAAAAATGTTAAGGGAAGCCAGAGAGAAAGGTCAGGTTACCACAAAGGAAAGCCCATCAGACTAACAATGGATCCCTCAACAGAAACCCTACAAGCCAGAAGACACTTGGGGACCAATATTCAACATTCTTAGAGAAAAGAATTTTCAACCCAGAATTTCATATCCAGCCAAACTAAGTTTCATAAGAGAAGGAGAAATAAAATCCTTTACAGACAAGCAAATGCTGAGGGATGCTGTCACCACCATGCCTGCCTTACGAGAGCTCCTGAAGAAAGCACTAAATATGGAAAAGATAAACCAATACCAGCCACTGTACAAACAAACCAAAATGTAAAGATCATTGACACTATGAAGAAACTGCATCATCTAATGGGCAAAATAACCAGCTAACATCATAATGACAGGATCAAATTCACACGTAACAATATTAGCCTTAAATGTAAACTGGCTAAATGCCCCAATTAGAAGGCACAGACTGGCAAATTGGATAAAGTGTCAGGGCCCATCTGTGTGCTGTATTCAGGAGACCCATCTCACTTGCAAAGACATTCATAGGCTCAAAATAAAGGGATGACGGAAGATTTACCAAGCAAATGAAAAGAAAAAAAAAAAAAGCAGGGGTTGCAGTCCTGTTTTATCTCTGATAAAACAAACCTAAAGATAGATCAAGATAGACAAAGAAGGGCATTACATAATGGTAAAGGAATTAATGCAACAAGCAGAACTAACTATCCTAAATATGTATGCACCCAATACAGGAGCACCCAGATTCATAAAGCAAGTTCTTAGAGACCTACAAGGAGACTTAGACTCCCACACAATAATAGTGGGAGATTTTAACACCCCACTATCAATATTAGACAGATCAACCAGTCAAAAATTAACAAAGATATTCAGGACTTGAACTCAGGTCTGGAACACACAGACTTAAGAGACATCTGCAGAAATTCTCACACCACATAGCACTTATTCTACAATCAACCACATAGTTGCAAGTAAAACACTCCTTAGCAAATGCAAAAGAACAGAAATTTTAACAGTCTTTCAGACCACAGTGCAATGAAATTAGAACTCAGGATTAAGAAACTCAATCAAAATCACACAACTACCTGGAAAGTGAACAACCTGCTCCTGAATGACTACTTGGTAAATAACAAAATCAATGCAGAAATAAATAAGTTATTTGAAACCAATGAGAACAAAGACACAATGTACCAGAATCTATGGGACAGAGCTAAGGCAGCGTTAAGAGGGAAATTTATAGCACTAAATGCCCATATCAGAAAGTGAGGAAGATCTAAAATCGGCACCCTAACATCACAATTAAAAGAACTAGGGAAGCAAGAGCAAACAAATTCAAAAGTTAGCAAAAGACAAGAAATAACTAAGATCAGAGCAGAACTAAAAGAGATAGAGACATGAGAAAACTTCCAAAAAATTAATGAATCCAGGAGTTGTTTTTTGAAAAGATTAATGAAATAGATAGACCACTAGCCAGATGAAAAAAAAAAGAAAGAAGAGAAGACTCAAATAGGAACAATAAAAAATGATAAATGGGAGATCACCACTGATCCCACAGAAATGCAAACTACCATCAGAAAATACTATAAACACCTATACGCAAATAAATTAGAAAATCTAGAAGAACTGGATAAATTCTGGGACACATACACACTCTGAAGACTAAACCAGGAAGAAGTTAAATCCCTGAATAGACCAATAACAAGTTCTGAAATTGAGGCAGTAATTAAGAGCCTACCAAGGAAGAAAGGCCTATGACCAAATGGACTCACAGCAGAATTCTATCAGAGGTACAGAGAGGAGCTGGTACCATTCCTTCTAAAACTATTCCAAACAATAGAAAAAAAGGGACTCCTCCCTAACTCATATTATGAGGTCAGCATCATTCTGATACCAAAACCAAGCAAAGAGACACCAGAAAGGGAAAGTTTCAGGCCAATATCCCTGATGAGCATCAGTGTGAAAATCCTCAATAAAATACTGGCAAATTGAATCCAGCAGCACATTAAAAACCTTACCCACCATGATCAAGTGGGTTTCATCCCTGGGATGCAGACTGGTTCAACAAACACATATCAATAAGTGTAATCCATCACATAAACAGAACCAATGACAAAAACCACATGATTATCTCAATAGATGCAGAAAAGGCCTTTGATAAAATTCAACGCTCTTTATGCTAAAAGCGTTCAATAAACTAGGTATAGATGGAACATATCTCAAAATAATAACAGCTAGTTAGACAAACCCACAGCCAATATCATAGTGAATGGGCAAATGCTGTAAGCATTCCCTTTGAAAACTGACAAGAGACAAAAATGACCTCTCTCACCACTCCTGTTCAACATAGTATTGGAAATTCTGACCAGGGCAATCAGGCAAGAGAAAGAAATAAAGTGTATTCAAATAGGAAGAGACGAAATCAAATTTTCTCTGTTTGCAGATGACATAAGTGTATATTTAGAAAACCCCATCTTCTCAGCCCAAAATCTCCTTAAGATGATAAGTAACTTCAGCAATGTCTCGGGATACAAAATCAATGTGCAAAAATCACAAGCATTCCTATATACCAATAATAGACAAACAGAGAGCAAAATCATGAGCAAACTCCCATTCACAACTGCTACAAAGAGAGTAAAATACCTAGGAATACAACTTACAAGGGATGTGAAGGACCTCTTCAAGGAGAACTACAAACCACTGCTCAAGGAAATAAGAAAGGACACAAACAAATTGAAAAATATTCCATGCTCATGGATAAGAAGAATCAATATTGTGAAAATGACCATACTGCCCAAAGTAATCTATAGATTGAATGGTATTCCTATCAAGCTACCACTGACTTCCTTCACAGAACTAGAAAAAAAGTACTTTAAATTTCATATGGAGCCAAAAAAGAGCCTGTATAGCCAAGACAATCCTAAACAAAAAGAACAAAACTAGAGGGACCATATTATCTGACTTCAAACTATACTACAAGGCTTAAGTAACCAAAACAGCATGATATTGGTGCCAAAACAGATATATAGACCAATGGAGCAGAAAAGAAGCCTCAGAAATAATACTACATATCTACAACCATCTGATCTTTGACAAACTTGACAAAAACCAGTAATGGGAGATTCTTTATTTAATAAATGGTGTTGAGAAAACTGGCTAGCCATATGCAGAAAACTGAAACTGGACCCCTTCCTTACACCTTATAAAAAAATCATCTCAAGATGGATTAAATATTTAAATGTAAGACCTAAAACCATCAAAACCTTAGAAGAAAACCTTGACAACACTATTCAGGACATAGGCATGGGTAAAGACTTCATGACTAACACAACAAAAGCCAAAATTGACAAATGGGATCTAATTAAACTAAACAGCTTCTGCACAGCAAAAGAAACTATCATCATAGTTAACAGAGAACCTACAGAATGGGAGAAAATTTTTGCAATCTATTCATCTGACAAAGTTCTAATATCCAGAATTTACAAGAAACTTAAACAAATTTACAAGAAAAAACAACTCCATCAAAAAGTGGCTGAAGAATATGAACAGACACTCCTCGAAATAAGACATGTATGCAGCCAACAAACACATGAAAAAAAGCTCATCATCCCTGGTCATTAAAGAAATGCAAATCAAAACCACAATGAGATACTATCTCATGCCAGTTAGAATGATGATCGTTAAAAAGTCAAGAAAAAACAGATGCTGGAGAAGATGTGGAGAAATAGGAATGCTTTTACACTGTTGTAGGGACTGCAAATTAGTTCAACCATTGTGGAAGATTCCTCCAGGATCTAGAACCAGAAATACCATTTGACCCAGCAATCCCATTACTGGGTGTATACCCAAAGTATTATGAATCAGTCTACTGTAAAGACACATGCACATGTATGTTTATTGCAGTACTATTCACAATAGCAAAAATGCAGAACCAAACCAAATGCCCATCAATGACAGACTGGATAAAGAAAATGTGGCATATATACACCATTACATATTATACTGCCATGAAAAAGGATGAGTTCATGTCCTTTGCAGTGACATGGATGAAGCTAGAAACCATCATTGTCAGCAAATTAACACAGGAAGAGAAAACCAAACACCATATGTTCTCACTCATAAGTGGGACTTGAACAATGAGAACACATGAGATAGGGATGGCAACATCACATACCAGGGCCTGTTGGGGGTTGGGGGGATAGGGGAGGGATAGCATTAGGAGAAATATCTAATGTAGATGATGGATTGATGTGCGCAGCAAACTACCATGGCACATGTATACCTATGTAACAAACCTGCACGTTCTGCACATGTATCCCAGAACTTAAAATTAAAAAAAAAAAAAGAGTAATAGAGAAACAGAAAGGCCAGAAAGAAGGTGCTCATTGATGCCTGTATGAGTAGGCTTTGTAGAGATTGAAGAACCATCTGGACTGTTTAAGCAGGGTTCCTTTGACATATACAATGTCTTTGCAGAAATTTGAGGAAAAAAAGGCATTTATCTGCCTTGTATAAATCAGAAAAAGGCAAATTCTCTTACTTTATACAAGCCATAAAGCATAGCTTGGCCAATAGTTTGAGGCCTGAATTTCATCTCTCATTCAAATCACTTTGCTGGGTAAGTGCAAATTCTATGCAAGTTTGTGTGCCTGTATCTAACTGGCTAATAAAGCATTGTTCTCTTTCTGGTAAAATCTGTAACTCTTTGCCCTCCTAGAGGTCACAGGAATAACCAAAGGGTTTTGTATAGTACAGAATTTAATCTTGCCGAAAGGGAGGTCTAGCCTTTGCCCTTGGTTTCTCGGAGCTAGTTTCTTAATGCTTTGAATGTCTTAACTGATAAGAGAGTTTTGTTTGCCTGGGGGCCTGTGTTACTACTGATAGTCTAAGTATAGAATTTAAGGTAGGGACTTGGGGTAATGTGGTGTCGACTTGAACTGCAGGACAGCTGAAGACGGATTAATTGCATAAGCATACTTACATAATGGAGCTCTAATAACAATTCCAGATGCCAAGACTCAGGTGGATCTCTGCTTAGCAAGATGACATGTGCATTATGGTAGGGGGCAGGGAGAAAGTGCTCCTTGACCCTCTGAAGATTCACTGAAAAATTAACTCACAAAAGGTAGATTAATTGGAGAAAAGGCTTACAAATTTATTTGATATATATACATGGGAGCTTTCAGAATGAAGATCCAAAGATACAATGGAAATTGTTTAGTTTGATGCTTAGAGTCAACAAAGTGTGGACAACTGTGTGGAAATATGATTAGACATTAAGAGTATGTTCCAGTGTTAATAGATTGAGTCAGGAAACCCAGCAAGGCCTGTCTGTCTAGATGTGTCCTGGCTTCTCAGAGAATGCATTCCTTTCTTCTGAGTGTGGGACAGGACCATTCCTGGAATGGGGGTCTTAAGACCTGAAGTCAAACAAGGTAGCCCAGATAATTTTTTATGGCTGATTTTTACACATAAAGGCAGAGGAAACGTTAGAGTGATAATTTTAGGTTTGACGGCTGGCTTTGAGGATAAGGGGCTCTGGTTCTATGACCAGCATTGGGGAAGATGGTTTCTAGTTTCTATGGCGAACCTCAGGGGAGAATGGGACTGAGAGACAGGAGGGCAGGAGAAGGTCAGACAGAACGATTTGCTTCTTAGGCTGTTTGGAGTATTTTTTTTCTGAGCTCCAACACTGTCATACATCAGTACTAGAAAAGTTGTATTGTCCATGGCTCCCTGAGGAGAGAACAACTGGAAGATCTCTGTGCATTTGGGACTTTCTTGGATTCTGCCCTATGGTAGTCTTCTCTTAGCTGATTTTAATCTGCACCCTTCGGCTGTGGGAACCCTTAACTGTGAATGAACAGCTTTCAGTGACTTCAGTAAGTCTTCCTTGCTAATTATTGAATTTATGGGTGGATTAGGGGAACCCCAAACTTGCAAATGTCAGAAATGACAACAGTTTTGTATACTATGCTCCCTCCAACTTCTCAGGTTTTTACTTAGAAAATGGAACCACAGTAAATTGCATTTTATTTGCTCCAATTCTTCTCCTGCCCATCTCCTATCATGGCCCTTGCTCTAAAATTTACACATTTACAAACCTATATTTCTGATGAATTAGCTTAATGGTAGTTTTTGTTATAAATAGATCCCCAAACTGAATAATAGTTCAAACACAGTAGGAGTTTACATCTTGTTTTTACAAGTATTCCAGATGAGATAACTGACATGAGTGGTTTCCATTTGCAACTTGTTGTGTCCAAGAGCCACGTGCTCATTGACCTAGTCGGGAGAAAGCACGGAGGACAGCATATTGGAAATGTTGAATGGTCTGGGCCTGAAAGGGACACTCATCACTTCTGATTGTGTTGCCCTGAGTAGAGCTTAGGCCTGTGCCTACACGGAACAGGAAGTGAGTCTGAGGTACGTGTGCCCAGGAAGAGGAGGAAATGGATATGGAGAACAGCTAGCCGCTGTCTGCCATAAACATTCATATTTTGTCTTTTCGAATTCCCTAAGATCCCTTAAGCTATCAGTAGCTAATATAATACATAGATTACTGATTGTGTGTTAATGGGTGATTATATATTAATCCTATATTATACATTTGTAGTTTCATAATGTCTCAACTCATTCAAGTGAATAGTTTTTTAAAAAACAGTTACTATCAGGGATAACTTTGGAGGCTTCAGCATCCAGCTGTCCCACTCTAATGACTGATGTCCCCAAGATCAGTGTTTGGCCACCCAAATTTTGTAATCACTCTGTCTTCAAGCTGGGGACAACCCCTACACTCTGCTCTTAAGAATGATGACTTAAATGTAAATATATCAGTAATAGCTAACTTATTGATTGCCTGCTATGAGAAAGACACTGTTTGAAGTGTTTTGCATGTATTATTTTATTTAATTAATATTACAATACTTTTCAACAGGTAGGAATTTCTGATACCAGAATGCCAATCAATGTAGTTTGTCTCAAGAACCTAATCACTGTGCTATCCTATTTCTACGGAAACTTGGCAACTCTAACTTATATCCAATTGCAGAAGTTCCGTATTTTTTGTTAAAAAAAGTGTTAGATATGCTGCCTCTTTAGCTTCCATTTTTCTATTGTTTTTTCTTTCTTACATATCCTACATCCTTTCAATTCTCCTGCCTCAGGTGCCACCTGCTCTCCTGCAAAAGAAATGTGGCATTTTCCATTTATGTTGCTGTGCTCAGCAGTGTTCTGGAAAATACATAAACATATAAATGACAGTTCCACTCCACACTTTATCTCTGGGTTTCACACATTTTTTTTTCCTTTGCAAATATGGGGAAAATTCAGAATTCTAGTAAGAAAAATTACTGATGGAAAATATTGCTTCCATTTTCTGGCCTTTAGAAGAATCATAAAGTACCTATTTTTCAAACAATAACTAGAGAATTCCAAATGCAAACTAAAGCAACCATGCAGGCCTCTAGAGAGAAAGGGGAATATTATTAGGTGTAGTCTATCATCATTATCGTCACCAAATAGTCTTTGTTAAAGTCTTCAGGAGCACAAGGCAGTGGGGTGGTTAAGTTGGCATTTCTTTCTCTTCCCGAGAGCTTTTAGTTTAAATAGAAACAGAGGAGTAAAGACAAACACATACAAGGTCAGGCTGACACCAACACTAAAATATTAACATACTAATTAAAAGAGAATACATCTCATTACAATTCAATAAGAATGAGAGGCAGGAAGATGTAATATAAAAATGTGCTAAACTAGGGAGTCAAAAGACTTTGCAGCATTCTGGGCGTGCTGCTTTGAGCAAGTCACTCCTACAGTTAAAACACTTGAAAAGATTTGGAGGAGGTATCTTCTGTCTGGTAAAACACTTGGTACACAATATTTTAAACAAAACAATGTTCATTCTTGGAACAAGGCCCAATTTAGGTAAGACACTAGCCAGAATGATTACAAAATACAGTTGGCATTAATTTGTAAATTTCCCTTTCCTGACTCCCTGACAAATAATATAACTAATAACATAAATATGAACAAATAAAATAGATATTGGGGTGATAATTTTCAGCTCTTAAACATGTTGAAATGTTGTCAAGTTATGAATTTTCAGTTATTTCAAATGATAATTCCATGAGGTCCTACATGTGCCACTCCACCCTCCATGGCAATCACTACCAGCGCTTTTGTATTCTCCGTTGACTGTGAAGATCAACATGACTTTTTTAGGGTGACTATGGCATATAATCAGAAACACAGTCTCTAAGAGATAATGGACCCAAGACTTCATTTGTCTTTTCTTATTCCAAAAACATCTGGTCCTCCAGGATGATGTATTGTTAATAAGGGCCAGTCTTCCCATAGCAAGATTTTGTGAGAGGAAGACTCAGATCCTCTTCCCTTCCTCCAGTTTTAATACCCAGAGCCTTCATGATCCATTCACGTCTTA
Organism: Cacajao melanocephalus; assembly: GCA_963573385.1. Lineage (NCBI taxonomy): Eukaryota > Metazoa > Chordata > Mammalia > Primates > Pitheciidae > Cacajao > Cacajao melanocephalus. The sequence goes on from CAUYLG010015958.1 coordinate 57,939, forward strand.
AAGGCCCTCTCAGTGCTGCCACATGGGAAGTAAAAGTCAATGTGAATTTTGATAGGGGACAAATAGTCAAACAACAGCAACGTGTAATTTATAAAAAACAAAAAATGTATTTCTTATAGTTCTAAAGTCTGGGAAGTCCAACATCAAGGTATTGGCATTTGGTGTCTAGGGAAAACAGAAAGGGACCTTGCTAGCTTCCTCCAGCCCTTTTATAAGGTTACTAATCCTATTTATGATGGCAGAACTCTTGTGCTCTAATCACTTTCTAAAAGTCCCACCTCTTAATATTCTTGCATCAGGGATCAAGTTTCAATATGAATTTTGGAGCAGACAAAAACATTCAAACCATAGCAATAAGGAAACCCATGATACCAAAAACCCGATGTCTCCAGATGAGACCTCTTAGGTTTCACATTTATGGTAGCCACTATTGAAGGCCTGCCTAACGTCCTAACTCCTCCTCTCTTTTCTCAAAACACCTTAACATTTTTCAGAGCAGCAAGCACCTGGCGAAGGAGAAAACAAGCAAACAAGCCCCTAAATTTTCCAGCTGTCTTGCAGTCTCTCTTGGGTTTAAATCAGGTCCTCTGACCCTGTTCATGCTTCATTTGAAATAATGGTTGCCTGGAATTGTTAAATTCTGCAATGTGCCATATAGAATCCCAAACTGGATGAAAGGAATGCTTCCTAGACTTATGCATTCCTCTGTACTTATCCAATACACATTGTCTTCACACACTAAAGCCTGTTGCCTAGAGATTAGAACCCATAAGTCTTTTTTCTTTCACTCTTGCCTGGCAATGTTTACTCTCCCTGTCATCCTGCTGCCCAGAAGGGATGGGCTTCAAGAATTTCTCTCCTTTGTATTCTTCTCCTACTTTTCAATAGCAAAACACAATCTAGTAATCATAGACAAAAGAATATCTTCATTCTATGAAGAAATAAACTCTTACTGGATATCTATTCATTCTTTGATATGCTCAAATGAACTAGAAAATTATTAAGTCTTTCATCCAAGCCTTTTTGGTTTTGCTGCAAAATTCTATTTTAGTGTCAGAGGAAAACTATTAACTATTTCTCTTTTTATTATTGTGAATATTACTATGACAATTTAATTCCCAACCCTCAACTCAAACCTACTCTGGGCTCACCAGTCATGGCATCATGTCCATGGAAAGAAATGTGAAAGAGAAATTCACAATGTATTTTAATGTATCACCCTGTCTACATGAAAGATTCTTACTCTTTCCATCAAGAATGTCCTGAGAGGCCATGCGCATGGCTCATGCCTGTAATTCCAGAACTTTGGGAGGCCAAGGTGTGTGGATCACTTGAAGTCAAGAGTTTGAGACCAGTCTGGCCAACATGGTGAAACCCCATCTCTACTAAAATCCAAAAAAAATTAGCCAGGCATGGTGGCAGGTGCCTGTAATCCCAGCTACTCGGGAGGCTGAGGCAGGAAAATTGCTTGAACCCAGGAGGCAGATATTGCAGTGAGGCGAGATCAGGTTGCTGCATTCCAGCCTGAGCAACAGAGAGTGAGACTCCATCTCAAACAAAGAATGTTCTGAGAATAGGAGAATTTAGTATGCAAAGTTACTCTTTCCAGGCAGTATATAGGCAGATCTTTAAAAAGGAGATACAGGTTGGGAGAATATGATGGGCATATGAAGTTTACTATGTATATTTTTTAATGTGACCTAAAGTATCCAAGTGAGTAGAGAATCCATAAACCCAGAAGTGTTCACATTGTGTGCAAGACTTTTGTGGTTATGATTTGAATTCTCACCAGAGCATATCAAACTATGAGAAGCCTGGGCTTTTTCACATATGTAAATAAATACATCTATTTGGGAGTTGGTAATGAATCAAGGGGTCTCTAGGGCAAGGTCAGTATAGAGGTAAGCAATTGTATTGAAAGGGGTCAGGGTATTCCTGAGGAGAACTGAAGCAGAACAGCCGACATTCAGGCAGTTGAGACTTTGCTTACTTTGCAATAGGGAACGGAGCCAGCTCTGCACCAAACTCTGAGATTCTGAACAGTAACCTTCCTGGTGGTGTGAGAATGTTATCAGCATCAAGATTCTTTCTCCAAAGAAATTGGGGCCAAGGGACCATCTGATAAGAAATGGAGAATGCAAGTCCCTTGGGTTGACAGAAGCAGACAATTAGCATATAATTTTCTACCAGAGCTAATTAAGCCCTCTTACTTGCTGCATTTTTCTTCAGCACCCTTCTTTCTCAGAACAATGGTGCCTGTTGAGCCTGAAGCTTGAAGCTTGTGCTGTAGACTCTGCTTATCCTCATTGAGGAGTCCCTTTCCCCCTTGAAGCTAATGGAGTAAGTTAGGTTCAATAGTACTAAGAATTTGTATGTGAGAGATTCCTTTTCCAAGGGTGAAGCTTCTCTCTAATTAATATACAGCCATTCTAGGAGTATGTGGCAAGAATACATATTAAAGGCAAATTTTATATATAACTAAAGTTTATTGAATGCATATTTAATATGTGCTGTTTCATCAATAAAATGGGAATAAAACTTAAAATGTATACGTCATAAACACTGTACTAAGAGTTGCACAATCAGTATTTTATTTAACTCTCACAACTACCCCATGAGATAGGACTTTTCACTGCTTAACACAGTAGGAACAAGTTCAGTTAGGAATTTGGGTCTTGAATGCAAACCCAAATCAGGGTGAGCTCAGAGGCAGTGCTATATCCGTTACAGTATCTATTCTTGGAAAAAATTTTATATTAAACTCCCTTTCTTCATATTCTCTTTAATCTTAGATGTGGTGTCTATTTCTCCCTCCATTTTCCAGATTATAATAAATAGGGGTACTGGAAGTAGTAAATCTACTGTATCAAGCCCCATTGATATACATATGTATAAATGTCATATATATATGTCACTATTACATTTATAGGAGCAAGAAGTGAGAAAAATCACAGCTACAACAAGAAACACTATTTTATTTCTTCGATATGATTTAACTCATATTCATTATGGTGACACTAAGGCCTTCCCAGGTATTTAATCATCAAAGATTATATTAGATTCCTCAGAACTTAATTATGATAAGACAATTACGACTGTCAATCATAATTATTGAAAGAAAAAGTGTTATAATTATATGTTTAATATCCATAAATCTAATTCCCATATGCCATTTCAAAGCCATAGCAGAAAATTAAAGTCTTACTGTATATGATTTAAACAATATGCTTAAAAGTCTTTCCTGTTTCTTCAACTAAAATAGCTATGTAGTATATGGAAACAAGTACATGTGTCGAGATACAAAGAAGTAATAAGTGTGTGTGTGTGTGTGTGTGTGTGTGAGAGAATATTATTAATTCCAGCTCTAGAGTCCTTCATATATCAGCATAAATTTCACTTTTACTACCTGCTTGCTATGTAAACTTAAAAAAATTACTTACTCTCTAAGCCTCACTATTCTAACACTGTCAGAGTTGCCAGAAAAATCAAATAAAATAACTGAATAAAAAGGACTAAGCATAATGCCCGGGTCATGATAAGCAAACTCTGAAGAGTTGCTGTTATTAATTATGAATATTTCCCTGGAATCACAGTTTGCTCAACTTATCCATTTTATTTCCATTCTAAGAAGCTAGAAAGAAATACAAACAATTCTGAACTTTTTGTTTGTTTCATGGTTGGTGGTATTTCCCCTCATTTCATTTATTCTTCATCATTGCTTTTGGTATTGAGAATTTAAAAAATTAAGTATGAGTGTATTCACCTTGACCCTTATTTTCTGAATTTTGACATTTTGACATTTGGGGCCTTTCTATTCCAGCCCCTCCTGTGGTTTCTCCAGTTTCTAATTCGTAAAGAAAATGAACAACTCCACCAAGAGTGAGTTTTTCAAATGCAAACCAACCAACCCAGAGTTTATACTTCAACAAACTCCTTTACTGGGCCCTCACACTCTGGGCCACTGTCCCACTGTCTGCCTGGCTAATCACTCCAGGGCCAGGTACCAGGCAATTAAGGATAGCTCCTTGGCCCAAGAGCCTATGGCAATTAAATCTACTTACCAGCCTTCCTAGAGTCCTTCTTTTGAAAATCACTGTCAAGGCTCTTGCCCACACTTCCCACCTTCAACCCTTCCACTCTCACCCCCACCTGCTAATAGACCCCAGACTGCCATGTGTGACCACACTCAGTGTGAACCTCTTTCTTGGGATCTGTGAGTAAAACAGTCTATCATTTCAATGGCAATTGTCTCTTAATATGTTGGCCTTGCCATACCTAATAATAAAACCTATATTTTGAAACATAAGTAATTCCAGAATAAATATAACTATGGCTCTATAGCTATCTCTTCTATTTGACTGTAGAGTTCTTGAGGACAGGGACCATGTCTATGCTAACCAAGTGATTCTAAGTAAATATTTTTAAATGAATGAATTTATTGCATATCTAAAATGCACAGATATATCTTTATTTGAGAGAGATAGCTGCATTTTTAAGAGTTAAATGAATATATACTCATGTATGTCTAATTAGAATGTTTACATATATTTAACAAAACAAATTCCTATGAGGGAACAATCTAGGGGATATACCATATGAATCTTCATTTTCTTGTGAGAATTCCCATGTATATGGGAAATTTCTCCTCTGCCCTGTTAGAGTCTCCAGCTGGGCCTAAAACTTAAACTGAAATAATTCAGATGAACATGAGAAAAGTATACAAGTTTTATTAGGATAGTGCATGTACATGGGAGATCTCACAAGAAAATGAAGACCCAAAGAAGGGACCAGAGCAGAAAGCTTATATACCTTTTAGAAAAATAATTGATAAATTTGTGAAGAAATGGCATGAAGAAGAGGTTTGGGCTAGAGGCAAAAAAATTGTGGGACAGTCACTAAGAGATATATGCAGAAAACTAATGGAAAATACGGCTATCTGAAGAAATTTGTTCAGATGCATTTCAGCATCCATTCCAAATCTCTGATGATAAGGATGTTTCTCTCTCCCTGGTACTAGGAGGGCACCTTTCTCATGGGATATGATATGGCTTGTTTTTAAGCAGAAAAGGGGAGATCAAAAGCCTCTTCCTGCATCTGCTGTTTCTCAAGTGTCTTCAGCTTAGTATAGTCAACATAGCAAAGTGTCATATTTTAGGATGGCATGTCCTAAACTTCCACGCTAGTGGAGAAACCATTCCCCAGAGTAAAGGGACAGTACTGGAACTCTGAAACACTGACAATGCCAAATGAGGAAAGGGCTCCAGGTTGTCCTGAACCTTTTGATGGCTGCTGGGAAGCTTGCTGAGGCTTGTTTCACACCAAGGTGTGATTTTTTAAAAGTTTTTGGTTTGAATAATTTCCTTGTTATTAGACAGCTTCTGTAACAAGAGACAAGTATTTCAAATGAGTTCTTGGCTCAGGAGTACCAAGGATTTAGGCAGAGGATGGATGCTACCTACCTTTGTGGAGTGTTAAGCAGTATGAAATAGCCTTCATACTTATTTTTAGATATTATTGAAACAGAGAAACCACTGAAATACTAGATTATACATTCAATAGATCTTTCTGCTGTATCTAGCATCTACTCTGGCAGGTTAAGAGATAATATTAAATAAACTTACTTTGCCTCTGTTAATTCTGCTTCTGCTAAGAAGTGCATTATTCACAAAACAACCTGTACTCAATAAATGTATGTTTAGCACATTAATCAATGTTTAGATGCAATTCTTCTAGAAAAGTCACCTAGATAATTCTTGGTTCATTGTTTTTCTTCCTATGAAATCATAATGCTTTTGAAGAAGCCAAGCCTACATTAGATATATGATTTTTTAAAAAGCTCACATATACATTAGAATATTTTCATAATACTAGAAAGTTCACTTTAAACAAGACTCTAGTAAAGGAAAAATTGTGAAAGACTTCAAAATGGACCAAAAAGATTACTGAGTGTTCTGTCTAGTCTAGTACTGTCTCCAGGTTATCCTTGCTTTTCAATGATTTTGAACATTTTTCAACCCTATAAACTACAGAAAACTAATAATTGTTAGGGTCACAGCAAGACAAACCCTCCCTCTTCTCTCCTGCTAAGTCAAGCTCACAGCAGAAACAGTCTCATGCCTTGCATACAAGACACCTGGGTTCAGGATGTGGTCACACCCAGCTTTCGAACCCAGGATGGTGACCCAATGAAGCAGGATGTTAGCACTTAAGCTTTCTTAGAATAGCACCCAGCCACCTGCAAGCCCCCTATACAACCCCATAGTCTGTAAGCCAGGCTGCTGTCTTCACTGCCTGTGATGAGGCAGCCAGCCTGGCAGGTTGAAATAAACTTGCTAAACCTGACGCTGGGTCTCCGTCTCCATCCTTTTGGTCAACCTTACAATAATTATATAAAATTTGATTTTATAACAATGAAAGTTGTGTGCAGTTGATTACTACTCTGTGGAGATTGATCAGTTTCACATCCATTTAGAAAATTGTTTCAGCATTTCGGAGGTAGCATTCCTACAGTCACCATCCCTTTAGTCCTCCCTTTGAGAATCTAAAAAAAATCTTACTTGTTCTCTTCTTAACTGAGTTTAATACAACTTTTGACATGTGGTCATTTCGTATCTCTATGAATATATCCTCTTTAAAAAAAAACTTTTTAACACTATTGTTATAGTAAACAAAACAACCCAAAATCTTTGAGGAACTTAGAGAAACTAGAGAGCCAAATCCTACGGTACTCTTGCCTATCTAAATGACTAAATTTGTTGGAGGTGTGATCTCTCCAAGAACTAACTCAGGAGTAAATCATGGAATAAATCATGAAGGTTTTTTATTTTCTTTTTCTTTTCATTCTTCCAACAGAAGTTAGTTATTTCCTTAATAATTTGTTTCTAAATGACTCTGAAAGTGAGTCTCTACAGCGTCCCTCCCAGGCTGCTAGTAGTTTCTTCGGTGCTGCTTGAATCCCTTCCTTCCAACCATTTGAAAAATTTCTGCATTTACCTTGCATTTAATTTAGAGAATCCAACCTAAAAAAATTATACTGCATTACATTGTTGTGTGCAATATGGCCTTTTATACTTAAAAGCAGGCCATAACATATCCCATGAGAAAGGTGCCCTCCTAGTACCAGGGAGAGAGAAACATCCTTATCATCAGAGATTGGAATGGATGCTGAAATGAATCTGTACAGATTTCTTGAGATAGCCATATTTTCCATTATTTTTCTGCATATATCTCTTAGTGACTCACCCACAATATTTTTTTGTCCCTAGCCCAAACCCCTTCTTCATATTGTTTCTTCACCAATTTATCATTTATTTTTCTAAAAGACATAAAAGCTTTCTGCTCTGGTCATTTCTTTGTGTCTTCATTTTCTCATGAGGATTCCCATTTACATGCACTATCCTAATAAAACTTGTATACTTTTCCCATGTTCATCTGTCACCCAGGCTGGAGTGCAATGGCATGATCTCTGCTCACTGCAACCCCCGCCTCCCAGATTCAAGCAATTCTCCTGCCTCATCCTCCTGAGTAGCTGGGATTACAGGCACCCCCCACCATGCCCAGCTAATTTTTTTATGTTTAGTAGAGAAGGGGTTTCACCATGTTGGCCAGCTGGTCATGGACTCCTCACCTCAAGTGATCTGCCTGCCTTGGCCTCCCAAAGTGCTGGGATTACAGGCATGACCCACCACGACCGGCCTGAAGTCTCCTATTATTGTCTTCTTTCTATTCCACTGATTTCCAGTACCCAGTTTAATGTCCTGTTCATAGTAGACAATTTATAGTATTTGTTGGCTGAATAATCTATTTTATTCCTGAAATTTTATAAGAAGGTTAAGCACAGTGTCATAATAACTGTGACATTGAAAGAGAGAAGAGAGAGAATAAGACACAGTGCATGTGAGAGAAGCAAACCAGTAGGCGGAAATAGGGGGTTAATTTTCCTCAATTACCATCTCAGGGTAATTTCATGCATTAGAAGGAGGATTTTCAGGAAGCAGATATCAACAAGGGTAAAAGTAGGTGAAAGAGGGACGGACAGGGTGGTTCATGCCTGTAATCCCAGCACTTTGGGAAGAGTAGGCAGGTGGATTACCTGAGATGGGGAGTTCGAGAGCAGCCTGACCAACATGGAGAAACTCCGTCTCTACTAAAAATACAAAATTAGCCTGTTATTCCAGCTAGTAGGGAGTCTGAGGCAGGGGAATTGCTTGAACCTGGTAGGTGAAGATTGCTGTGAGTCAAGATGGCGCCATTGCACTCCAGCCTGGGCAACAAGAGCAAAACTCTGTCAAAAAAAAAAGTAAGTGAAAGAGAAAGAAGGGAATGAAACACAAAGCATTTCTATTTTCTAGGTGAACCACTAAAATAGATAGAAAACAAGTAATTAATAAGTGCTTATAGATTGCAAGTGGAACAACCTTTGTGATGTCTAAATAAATTTGCTGGGTAAATGAGTCATACTCATTAGAGCTGACAGAGTTAACAACTACCTGAAAGGCCTTCTCCTGTCTATTGTGTTGGTTTCATGTTCATAAACTGACCAGAACCCAGGTAGTGTTCAAGTGTTAACAAATTAAAAGACAAAAAAACAAAACAAAACAAAACAAAAAAAAACGCAAAGGACTTAGAACATGGTAATAAAAACCATGTGTCATAAGATAAAGTTCATTAAATGATGGATAGCTATCTTGGTGAAGAAAAGACCTGGGAAGATATAAGAAAGTTGTATCTAAATACTTGAAGTTCTTGATAAATAAAAATTGAATATACTTATTCAAAAATGAAACTCTTAAGGGTTAACTGAAAATCATGGATGCAAATTATAAACAGGTGATTTTTTAGGAAAAAACACTATCTGTCACTGTAATAAACCTCCTCTGGGCTCAATGAGTTTATTCTCATCAGAGTGATTTAAAGCAGCGCACAGACAATGATATTTTAAGGATATTAGGGAGCTGGAATGAATACATTTCAAATTCATTTCCACTTCCAAGTTTCTATGTTCTGTTATTCCTTAATTCCAGCCAGTGTTACAATTTGGCAAATTTTCAGAGCTCCAGGATGGTTCTGCATTCAACAGAAAGCTCTGAGACACATTTATTACATCAGAATTTGCTCTACTTATTTCATGAAATAACAGAATTATGTGGCCCAAAATTGTATTACTCACACTGGCTTCACTCTTTGTGGCTAAGATCGACTTTTCTATTAACACTGCCTGGGTCCTCACTAAGAAGTTCTCGTCCTACTGTCATCATTTCAAAATATAGAAAGTCTTGCCTTAATATGAAAAAGTAACTTTTCCTTTGTGAGTCCAACAGACTGCAACAATTTTGTTTCTGTAGTTACTATTGGTTCTCCCAGAATCACTCAGCACCTGGGTTAACTGCCTTTTCCATGTTCTGCGTATATGGTATTATTCAATTTTTACATTTAGACATATTCCAGGCTACATCATCAAAGTTTTGAGGTCTGGTAACAGTGAAACATGACCAGATATTAACTGCTGGTGAATAATATGAAACAAATTTCAGACAGTTGATAATATTTAGAATGACAGGTGCAAGAAAGAACTCTGACCCTAACTATTTGAAGAAACATAGCGTCAGACATTTCAATTTTCCAAACCTTAGCTTCTTTCTGTGTACTTTGGTATATCCCTGCTTTACTTTATGTCGTGGGTGATTTTGATGTTTAAATGAGCCAGTATATTTGAAATCTTCCTGTGAAGTATTAAGTATCGGCAAAATATAAAGGATGTGGAAGATGATGATGGTTTCAAATAGCAAGAAAGTTTACAAATGCATTTTGTAAAGTGTGTATACAATTTCCTCAACAACATGTATGTTTACTATTATTGTTGCTTCTTTTGAGTTGGGCTTGTTAAGGGGTTTGCATTAGGAGAATTGCACTCCAATCCTAGGCCAAGTAAGCTATGATTTTGGACAAATTAATTTTTCTTAGTTTTGTTTTGCCTGTATCAAGGAGTAATTTGACATTACCATATAGAATTTGTTTAAAAGTTAAGAAAATCAATGTGAAAGCATTTAGTTCAGTGCTGGCACATAAGAAGCAATCAGAAAATGACTGTAAAACTTGAATCTGAAGATTTAGCAGCAATAGATATCATTTGCAGCAGTAGTTGCTTTAAGTTATTTAAAAACCCAAAGTTTTTTCACTTGATTGGAGGCAAGATAAATTGATATTACCTTAACTATTCTTCTCTGAGGTCCCTAGGATCCTAAGATTTGTGTTACTGATGTTTCATTTAGCTAGATAAATGATGGGGTGACTTCTTAGAAGCACAATTAGCTTACTAGGTAGTTTATTGTATAAGCAGCTTTCAGAACACAAAGAAGCTGTGTCTTCCACATAGCCTCTTGGAGACCCAATACTATAACCTGTAACATAAATCACTGCTCCTTCTCTCCCACTTCTACCTCTCGATATACCTTGATTTCAGGGAAGTCTCTGTCAAGCATCACGCTTCAAAAAGTAAGGGTAAAAGGCCACGTTAACAATGAAGATATTGGCAGAATGTAAGACTAGACCCTATTATATAGGTAGAGAGAGGGGCTGACCTCTTACTCCCTCTACTTTACCTCTATAAAGACTACTACAGGTTGGCTGGGGAGGAACTTTCAGTGCTAGTAATAACTTAAGCATTATTCGCTTGAAATGTGTAGATCCCTTGGATTTTTTCTCTTTTATGAGGCAAGTAGTCAAAACAAGCAGCCTCGTTGGTTCTCCATTATATTTCCATTGCCTGTGTCTGGGCCCCAGTAGGAATGTAATTTTTACCGAATAATTGAATGAATGAATGAGTGAATGAATGAAGTGATAGTGTTTGGTTTCAAAACAGATACTGCAAGAAGCAGAAAACCTGTTCCAAATGGGCTCCAATAGCCACTGTCTACCATCAATTCAATGTTATCGAGCGGAGCTTTCTGTCAAATTGAAGTACAAAAGAGAAGCATGGGACCTAAGCAAAATATGTATTACAGCCCTCAAAAAAATAAATATCCCAAAGAATCAGAGAAAATCTTTGTACCTGAAAAATACTTTGTGCAAGAACAAAAGGGGGTTATACATCTGTGATTTATGAAATTAAAGTAGGCAGATGTGAAGTGGGTAAAATCTATAATTAAAAAATACGTTTGATGAATAACATAATTACTATATTAAAAATCAAGAAGATAAATCCAAGTAAATGTAGAAGACAAAATTGAGCTATTCACTGAGATCTCACAATATATTAATAAACTGTTATAATACAGTAGTTGGAAGACATTAATAAATACAGGAATAGTTTCTCTGTATGAAGAATTGCCTGGCTTGGTGAGGGGCTGGAGAGAAATTATCATTAAAATTACAGAGCACACTTAAAATTTTCCTGATAGGAAGATTTAAATATGTGGATCCAAAAGGCTCATACAGTTAAAAAAATCACAGCTAGATATATTGTTTTATTTTAAATTCAAGAATAAAGAAAATGTAACAGGATATCGAGGAATAAAAAAAGTTATCTATGTAGAAGAAAAAACTCTGTTAGCCTTTTCATATACAGCATGAAACACCAGAAGGCAATGTAATGATATTGACAGTCTTGAGGAAAAGAATTATAAATAACCCAAGAAGTCTATATTGATATAAATCGTCGTTTATATGCAAATGTGCGTGTGTGTGTATGTTTTCAGAAATCCTTGGGGAAAACCAACCAGGAAAAAACAGTATCTTTAACAAATACTTTATGATGAAAATACACACACACATGCACACACACAGAAATGTCTAAAAATGAATTTAAAAATTCAAGATTAAGAAAGTGACGGTATAAAACAGTTGATGATGCCCAATAAAGCCAATTAATCAAAATGCAATGTCATACAGCTAAATCTTCTTGAGACGTAAGTGTTTAAAATTCAGGAGGTGACTGGAGAAGAAAGCCTCATTTCAACCTCAAACTTAAGCCACCTTCATCACCATTATCAGAAGCCCTACAATGAGTTAGAGAGTACCGGTCCAGAGGAATAAAGTAACTCTATTTTACATTTGGATTTTCATCCTTAATTATATGCTCACCTAATTTTACAATCCCAGAGAGCAGGAGGATTGAGTGGTGGCTTCCTTAGCCAATTAAAATGGGACCGTTTTCTTCAGAACATAAATACACTTTCATTATTGAGTCAAACTTCAATTTCATTCCAGTGTTAATAGAAAGCCATTAATATTTTTTTCTAAAACAGAGTTACAAATGATGTGTTTTTAAAATGCAGCCTTCTCAGCCTCCCTGAACCTAGGGGTCTTGCTGAAAAAAGGGCAATTTTGAAGTGTTGGAGGCATTGAAAAAACTACATTGGGCCTGCTCTGGGAAGAGCTGGTTCACTAGAGGTTATAAAACTTAGCCCAGCAACTTTTCCAAATGTTTTGCATTCATGGCAACACCATTCGAGGTTATAGATTGTGAGATTTCAATCTTCTTTGGTTGGGTAAAGAAATTTCTCATTGTTTTCAAACTGCTAAATAAATAGGGAGAAGTATACTAATTTAAGAATCCCAAGAAAGCAATTACTGCAAGGCTTCTGGTTTTTAACAGAATTACTTTTTGTGTGGAAAAGAGAGATAGAGGCAGGAGAGAGAGAAAGAGTAAAGAATGACAAGTCTTATTGGTAAATTAACTAGTATTTAATTTTACCAATATTTAAATTTACCATTATTTAAATTAAATACTAGGCTATGCTTAGCAACAATCAAAAATAAATATTTTATTAAAATCTTTTTCCAAAAGTAATCTTTAGGATTTATTTTTTAATTCCTTTTATTTTTAATATTTAATTTTTATGGGCAAGTGTATGTATTTATGGGGTACATTGGATATTTTGATGCAGGCATACAATGTATGTAATAATTGTATTAGGGTAAGTAGGGTATCCATCACCTCAAGCATTTACCCTTTGTTTCTGTTACAAGCATTCCAATTATATTGTTTGTTATTATATTTTAAAGGTATTAAAATTCTAAATTTAAATGTATTTAAATTATAATGTTTGTTCTTATTTTAAAATTATTGTTGACTGTAATAATCTGTTCTGCTATCAAATACTAGATTTTGTTCATACTATTTTTGTACCTATGAAGTGTCTTCACTCTCCCCACCCCACTATCCTTCCCCACCTCTGGTAATCATCATTCTACTCTCCATCTCCATAAGTACAATCGTTTTAACTTTTATCTCCCACAAATGAATGAGAACATTTGAAGTTTATCTTTCTGTGTCTGGCTTATTTCACTTAACATAATGTCCTCCAGTTCAATCCATGTTGTGGCAAAAGACAAGATCTCATTCTTTTTTATGACTGAATAGTATTCCATTGTGTGTGTGTATATACATATATGGGAAAAGAATATATATATATATATATATATATATTCTTTTCCCATTAATATATATATATATATTCTTTTCCCATTAATCTCTTGATGAAGACTTAAATTGCTTCCAAATCTTGGAAGTCTGGAATAGTACTGTAATAAACACGGGAGCACAGCTATCTCTTTAATATTCTGATTTCTTTTGGACACATACATAGCAGTGGGACTGCTGGATCTGTTGCTGCAATTCTATTTTTAGTTTCTTGAGGAACCTCCACATTGTTCTCCATAGTGGCTAATGCGCATTTTCAGCAAAAGTGTATGAGTGTTCCCTTTTCTCCATATCCTTGACAGCACTTGTTATTGCTTGACTTTTTGATAAAAGCCATTTTAACTGGGATGTGATGATACCTCATTGTAGTTTTGATGTGCATTTCTCTTATCATCTATCATCTTGAGCATATTTTCATGTGCCTGTTTGACATTTCTATGTCTTCTTTTGAGAAATATCTACTCAGACCTTTTGCTCATTTCTAATTAGACTACTAGAATTTTTTGAGTTGTTTAAGCAACTTATATATTCAAATCATTAGTGCCTTATTAGATGGATAGTTTGCAAATATTTTCTCCCATCCCATGAGCTGTCTCTTCACTTTGTTGATTGTTACCCTGCTGTGCAGCAGCTTGTTAACTTGATTTGATGCTATTTGTCCATTTTTGCTTTGCTTGCTTATGCTGGTGGGGCATTGTTCAAGAACGCTTTCACCAGATCAATGTCCTGGAGTGTTTCTCTAAAATTTTATTTTATTAGTTTCATAGATTCAGGTCCTAAACCTAAGTCTTTAATCCATTTTGTGTTGACTTTTATGTATAGTAAGAGATATGGTTCTAGTTTGATTCTTCTGTATATGAATATCTAGTTTTCCCAGCATCATTTATTGAAGACACTGTCCTTCCCAATGTATATTCTTGACACTTTTGTGGAAAACAAGTTCACTGTAGATGTATGGATTTGTTTCTGAGTGTTCTATTTTCTTTCATTGGTCTATGTGTCTATTTTTATGCCAATACCATGATGATTTGGTTACTATAGCTCTGTAATATAATTTGAAGTTAGGTAATGTGATTCTTCCAGTTTTCTTCTTTTTTCTCGGGATGTGTTGGGTCTTCAAGGTCTTTTGTGCTCTGTATACATTTTAAGATTTTTTTTTCATTTCTGTTAAGAATATCATTGGCATTTTGATTGGTATTGCACTGAATCTGTAAGTTTCTGTTGGTAGTGTGGACACTTTTACAATATTCATTCTTTGAATCGATGAACATGGAGTAACTTTCCATTTTTTGTATGTCCTCTTCAATGTCTCTTATCAATGTTTTACAGTTTTCATTGTAGAGATTTATCACTTATTTGATTAAGTTTATTCCTAGGTATTACATTTTATTTGGAGCAATTGTAAATAGGATTTCTTCCTTGATTTCTTCTTTAGATTGTTCATTGTTGACATTTAGAAATGCTACTCATTTTGGCATGTTTATTTTGACATCCTGCTACTTTACTGAATTTATTTATCAGTTCTAACAGTTTTCCTGGTGTGGTCTTTAGGTTTTTTTCAAATGTAAGACTATATCATCTGCAAACAAGGATGATTTGATCTCTTCTTTTCCAATTTGGATGCTATTTATTTCTTTTTTCTTGTCAGTTTGCTCTGTCTAGGACTTCCAGTACTATCTTGAAGAATAGTGGTACAAGTATTCTTGATTTGTTCCAAATCTTAGAGAAAAAGCTTTATGTTTTTCTCCATTCAGTATGACATTAACTGTAGCTTTGTCATATAGGGCTTTCATTGTGTTGAGATATGTACCTTATACATCCGCTTTTTTGAAAGCTTGTATCATGAAGAGATGTAGGATTTCATCAAATGATTTTTGAGCATCAATTTAAATGATCATATGGGTTTTATTCTTCATTTTGTAGATAATAAGCATCACATTAATTGATTTGCATATTTTGAACTATCCTTGCATTCCTGGGATAAATCCACTTGATTGTAATGAGTAATCTTTGTAATGTGAATTTTGTTGTTGAACTCAGTTTGTTAGTATTTTGTTGAGAAATTTTGCTTCAATGTTCATCAGGAGTATTGGCCTATAGTTTTCTATTTTTGTTGTGGCTTTTCTGGTTTTGGTCTCTCTCCTTTTTGAGCTACCTAGAGCTGGGGGAAGAGTGACACAAACACCCCTATGGTCACTGTGCTGGGTCAGACTGGAAGCCAGCACAGCTTTGGGTCTTGCTGAAGGCTTGTGGTGACCACTGCCTAGCTACTGCTGATGTTTTCTCAAGTCTCAAAGGCCCTACATTCATCAAGTGGCAAATCCAGCTAGGCTTTGTCTGTCTCATCAGGGTAACAGGCTCCTTACTGCCCTCCCCAGACCAGATCATGTCCATAAATGTCTGATAGCTGAATTCTTTCTACCATGCATTGCTTTCTGCTGTGACAGACAGCACTGAGTTCCAATTCAAAGCTCCATCACTGCACTCAGCCTCACTAAAGGACACAGATACTCTCTTTGCATCAAGTGCTACTGCCAGGGAATGATAGAGGAGTGGTGTTGACAATATAACAATGTCTTTCCTACTCTCTTCAATTCATCTTTCCTTGCTATGATATTAAAACCTGATGCTATGAATACTTACCTGATTTTTAGTTCTTATAAGGGTTCATTCTTTTGTGAATAGTTGTTAAATTTGATATTGAGTGGGGATGTGGGGACAGTTGTTAGAGGGTTCTATTTGGTCATCTGTTCTGTCTCCTCTTCCACAAACTTGTCTATGATTTGTTTTTGTTGGTGTTCTTTAGTAGAAGCTTTAATTCATATTTGATATTCACATTAAGTCAAAGATCCACTTTTACATTTAGTTTTAAATTGACACTGAAAGCTCTATGTATTTATGGTGTATAATGTTCTCTTCTAAAATATGCATGCATTGTGGAATATCTAAATTAAGCTAGCTAACATATGCATTACCTCACATACATATCAATTCGTTTTGTAATGAGAAAACTTAAAATCTACTCTCTTAGCTGTTTTCAAAAATACAATATATTATCATTAACTACACTCACCATGTTGTACAATAGATCTTTTGAACTTATTCCTACTGTCTAACTGAAATGTTGTATCTTTTGACCAACATATCTCCAGTCCTCAATTTAGCTGCTAGTAGCAACCAGTCTACTCTCTTGTTCTGAGTTTGACTTTATTTAGGTTCCATATGTAAGTGAGTTCATGTGGTGTTCTTTCTGTGCCTGGCTTATTTTACTTGACATAATGTCCTCCCGCTTCATCCATGTCATCCAGATGAAAAGATTTCCCTAATTTTTAAAGGCTGAATACTATTTTATTGTTTACACATCATTTTCTTTATACGTTGATCTATTGATGGACACTTTGATTGATTTTGTATTTTGGCTATTGTGAATAATGCTGCAATGAATATGATAATGTAGATATCTCTTGGACTTACTAATTTTATTTCCTTTGGATATGTGCCCAATAGTGGGATAGCTGGAATATATAGTAATTCTATTTTAATTTTTGGAGGAACCTCCGTACTGTTTTCCATGAAGCTGGGTTTCATTTAACACTACGGCAACCAAAATTTACTTAAGAGAATACACTCCTGTGCATGTACACACATGCACACATACAAAAGCCTGAATGAAGAATAATTACATTGCATTTCATGTACTTTATTCTGTTAGTTTTAAATGTGGACCCTGAAAAAATTTTTATAAGTCTTCTCATAAACTAGAAGGCTACAGTCATCCAATTCTGCCTGTTAGCATCTGTGAATTTTATTATAGCCAAGAAGTGCTGAGCTCCATGGCAAATGATATTGAAATTCTTCAACCTTTGAGACAACTGGTAGAAGAGCTGACCTTCTTTAATCTGATGAGTGCTCATCATCATATCTGATAGAGGAGACTATTCTTTCTTCCATGCTCAGACTAGATCTGTCTTTTAAGATCTGTATCACATGCATCTTCCTTATGAAACTGTCTCCTGCTCCTCCATCACACATGGATTTCTACATTCTCTTAGCACTTAGTTGCAGATATTATTAGACTGATATACTTTAACAAGCAACTGACCTCCCATTAACTCATGAGGGTTAGCCTGTTACCCTAGATTTGAATTTAATTTCTCCCATTTTCTATTTGTGATCTCTGACAAACCACTAAGGATTTCTTTATTTTCCTTTCTGTTTTTTTTTTCTTATTCAGTGCTCGTCTTTGAAACATATATGCATTTATGTTTATAAATTGAAGTGAGCCCAGTATCTGCTCCAAAAAGTGCAGGCTCCCATCTCCCTTTTCTATTCTTTATCTTTCCTTTATCCTCAATGAAATAGATGTTAATTTATATATTTTAGTGCTGGGTGAATTGGATTATTGACAGATATTTAAAATATATTTGCAGATTAAAATCTGAATAAATAAAAGATAAATGTCATTTTAGAACAGTGAATCTTTAAAAAAAGAAACCAAGAAAGAATAGTTGTACTATTTGCACAATAGTTTCTGTAAAAAAAAGAAAAAGAAAGAAAAAGAAATGGTTTTTCTGAATTAATATTGTAACAATTGTAACAAGAAGGAAATATATCATAGAAAACTGTAGCTTCTCTTCTCACTCTGCCAAGCTAATGCCATGTATTAAATGCAACCTAATTTAAACCTGTGGTCAAGGGAAATCAATAGAGCTAAAAGTACACTTTGCAATTTTGAAGAATTAAGGTACCTCTGGAGCTTAATAGTACTATTTTTCCCTTTTATAAATTGCCATGTTTATATAAAATCTGAAATGGAGTCTTCTCTTAGTACTAGAATCCCCTTCTCCTATCTACCCTATAGGGCACTCTGCTTTTCTTGCTTTTCTTTTCCTTTTTCTTTTCTTTTTTTTGAGACAGAGTTTCACTGTTTCCCAGGCTGTAGTGCAGTGTCCCAATCTCAGTTCACTGCAACTTCCACCGCCCGGATTCAAGCAATTCTCCCACCTCTGCCTCCAGAGTAGCTGGGATGACAGGAGTGCCACCACACCTGGTTAATTTTTTTAAAATTATTTTTATTTTTATTTTTAGTAGAGACGGTGTTTTGCCTTGTTGGCCAAGTTTCAAACTCTTGACCTCAGGTGATCCACCTGCCTCTGTCTCCCAAAATGCTGGGATTACAGGCATGAACCACCGTGCCTGGCCAGGGCACCCTGCTTTTAGGGAACAAATAATTTGCTAAATGTTTGTAGTGAGAGGAGTGACCCTGAAGGAGTTTGCTCAAATAATGATGAATGGTCACTGAACTGCCTGTTTAAGGGAGTGACTGGTTAACTACAGGGCTTCAGTTTTGGCTATCAGGGGCCAGAGCAGACTTAGTTGAAGCAATAAAGGAAGTTTATCAGCTAGATGGGAGAAGAGTTGGCATGGAAAGTAAACCATTGTGGCTGAGGACAAAATATATTAGAGTGAACAAATATATCAGATTTGTATTTTTAGTAAGTGGTCAGAAACAGAACACATAAGTCTCTTAGGTAACCTCTATATTAACAAAGCTTGGTTTGGCCTCTGTCAGGCAGTCAATCATGGAGGGTTTTGGTACTTATATCCAAAGTTGTCTCCTGATATAGGAGAATTATGACTATTGTACCTTTATGTCTCTGTTTTTCAGGGATATGACAAAATGCTATTACTTCAAGGTCAGTGCAGGCAAAAGCAGAAGCTGGTAATGAAAAGAGACCCAATGCTAACGATAATGTGTCCAGATCCACAGGAAATAATACAACACAGAAAATTCTATATAGAGTATCTTCTCGTGATAACCCTCCTGATACTCTTACCTGCTTTTCTGTCTTTTTTTTTCTCTGTAGGAGACATATCTTCCTGTACATTATTACACTGCAACTAAGAAAGCTATTGATGATCATTATAATTGTTGTTATAAAACTATTACTTATTGTTTGCTGAATACTGTTCTAAATATATTCCATTGTTTGCGTGGTTAATCCCTACCATTCTTCATGTCATTCTGAGCATCCTCACATAGGGTTTGGTATTACACTAGGACATATTCTTTACTCCTTCCATTACCAGGAAATCTATGAAACGAAAAGAAGAGCAAACCCAGAAATACATTTCCCAAAGATAGAGTTACTCACTCAAGAGTAATAGCCCTCAGAAGGGTGCAGCAGAAACATCTGAGTGAGGCTTTGCATCTCAGGTCCTGCAGACTTAGCTGTTGAGATGGTAAGCAGACTTCCTTAATACTACCAGAGAAATTCATAACCAGAAACTTAGTGTTTCAGATGGAAATGTTAGATAACAAAAAGTAAACTATAAAACCAAGCCTTTGTTTTATGTTTTCATAGCTGTGACGTAACTATAATTCTACAAAGAGACAGCAAGTGAAAATATAAAAAACAAACATAGCATGAATGAGAATATTCTAGACTTCAAAATTTGGTCTGTAATTTTTCCACATTCAAGACCTTTAAATTATTTATTCATTGAGTATTTTCTACAACTTTGCAATAAACTCCAAATAAAATAATTGAAAGTGTTCTAGGGGAAAGGGGTAGCCAAATAGAATCTCACTCTATTTGAATTTCCTGAACGATGTAGTGGTTTTTAAACAAGATGAAAAGAACATCTCTGCCCTAGGATATGCTTTACTTACTTTATCCTGGTAGAAAGAAGCAAAACATTGTAAAGATGTAAGAGCACAAGATGAAAAGGATATATAATTAAAAACTTGCTATGTAATAAGAATAAATAATATTGGTTTTGTATTTATTACATGACAAGGACAATACACTGAATTAGCTTGCAGTCTGAATGAAAGATGACCAGATAGGACAACTGAATAAAAACAAATTCCTCAGTGTAAGTCATGGGAAACATTTTTCACCTTCTCCTATAAGCCAGAAGAGCCCTTCAAAGTTAATTCATCTGGTTAGTATTTTCCAGACAAAAAGGGAGACCATCTGACCTATTTTTGGAAAGATATAATGAGCCATCTAACATAAAACTGGCAATATGTACCTTAAAACTCAACTAAAAAACAATGGATGAGAATTAAATTCAAGAACTCATCATCATCTAGTAGAAAATTGCCTCTGCCTCCAGTTCTAGTATTTTTGTTGGCATCTATTATTCTTCAATCATTGAACATCCTCATTTAAAAGAGCCTGGTTTTAGTGCTCAGACATACAGTATGAATACACAATATCTAGCAGTAATACTGGCTTTACTAGATCAGTTTTATAGAACTATACAACATCTCCTGATGGTTAATTTTGTTGCTTGGTGAGGTCTATGGTTTATTCTAACATAGTAATCCTACAGAAAATGTTTTTAAAATTGACTCAGCTCATCCAGTGATATTCTTGGTGATGATAAATAAGTCAGCTAAGATGCCTGAATACAGTTCAGGATATTTAGGAAGGCATAATAGATTTACCCTACCACCACCACCACCATATATACACACATAAGGAAGAGTCTTTAATAATTGCATTTTTCCCCAAAGGACTGTTTTGTAAATAATTTAATAGACAATGCAGTTTTAAAGGCTGGGAAATAATTAAGTAGATTCCTATGAATTGGTCCCTTTTTTGATTCATGAATTAAACTGTGTCAGATAGCTTTCATATGCCCTCCAGATCATCTTTTCATATTAGATAGCCTTCTCTCTGTCTCCAGGAGCCTGACCTTTATGGATCCCTTGCCCCTGTCACTGGGTTGACAACTGGAAAGAGAGGAAGAGAGAGAGGATGTGCAAGGTATTTATTCTCCCAGCTCCTGTTTCTCCTTGGCCTGGATGCATTCCTCAACAAAAGGTCAAATCTCCTCTCCAGGTGGCTGTCTTCATATGACTGTCTTTAAGAATTTTTATAATTGCTGTGTCCACTCACCCCTTCAGGGATGCAAACAGTCCTGGAGTTCACCCTGCCACATCTTTGCAAATATTAAACTCTCTTGAGTTATCCTAATTTGAAAGTGCCATCTGTTTCCTGCTGACATCCTGACTAACATGCACATGATCAGATCTCAAAAATGAGTAGCACCATGTTGCTCCTGATGATCAAATAGCTTGGTTTGAACAGTTCAGAAATGAATTGCAAGAGGTTCGTTCTATTGAAAAGTCACAGCCAGTGCAGCAAAGCTCTGCTGCAGTGGATTGATCTTCCAGTTTGATGCTATCACCATGTTTACTTTATTCTGGTTTCTAAAAGAAGCCAGTCAGCCTTCATTTGAGATCATCATTGCAACCAAAAAGTAGAACTGTGTTTCTTTTATG
Source organism: Cacajao melanocephalus (assembly GCA_963573385.1). Lineage (NCBI taxonomy): Eukaryota > Metazoa > Chordata > Mammalia > Primates > Pitheciidae > Cacajao > Cacajao melanocephalus. Next base: position 79,658 of record CAUYLG010015958.1, read on the forward strand.
TATTCAATAGTTAGGGACTGTGCCAGGCAAAGATGACCAGCTAGGACAACTGAAGCATTGAAGAACAAGCTTCAGTGACAGCTTTGGTCCATAGAAAAGTACTGAACAGCTGGTCAACCAATCTAATTAAAAATATCAGGATGTGGCCAGGTGCAGTGACTCACACCTGTAATCCCAACACTTTGGGAGGCCGAGGTGGGTGGATCACTTGAGGTCAGGAGTTTGAGACCAGCCTGGCTAACATGGTGAAATCTTGTCTCTATGAAAGATACAAAAATTAGCTGAGCATCGTGGTGGGTGCCTGTAAACCCAGCTACTTGGAAGGCTGAGGCAGGAGAATTGCTTGAACCAGGGAGGCCGAGATTGCAGTGATTTGAGATCACACCACTGCACTCCAGACTGGGCAGTAGAGTGAGACTCTTGTCTAATATAAAAAAAAAAAAAAAAAAAATCAGGATGTGTCCTACTTCAATTGAATCCTTCCTTTAAAATAAAAAGAAGTGGGAAGCTCTACTACAGACCATCCACAGGCCGAAAACACGAACCCTCACAATTTAACTTAGCTTCTTTCTTTTCTTTCTTCAGGATTCAGTTTTGATGTCTCTATTTTTGAAAAACTAAGCCAGATTGTCGCAATATTGGGATATGTGGTATTTTCTGTGTTCCTTTAATATCTTGCTTTTATTCCAATGTAACATGCATTTAAAATTCTCTAAATATCTGCTGTATAAACAAAAGTTAGAATATTGTTGTAAATTATTTTAGTGTTCTCTTAAAAAGATTTTATAATAATACTATATTCAAATTTACAAATAAGTATGTAGGCCTTTTATAGGTACCCCACAGAGAAAAAAATACAGTTTTATCATTAGAGTAAAATAATTGTATCAGACATGACAACATCTTAATAAATACTGATTGAATGAATAAAATATAAATTAACATTGTTAAACTAAAATTTACCAATCACATCTATAGGCCTAATGTTATACCTATATTTATTTCATTTGACTTGTAGAATTTTTTGAAGTAAGCAATTATTATTTCAGTTTTGCAGATTAAGAATTTAAAATTAACAAAGCTAAAATTCTATTCAAGGCATAATGTTGGGAGTCATAGTACCAAGGTTTGAAATTATTGTGTACCTAAGTTCAGAGCCTGTGCTCTTCCTACTATTCTTACTGCCCCTAGAGCACTAGAAATGGGCCATAAACTAGAGAGGTCCTGGTAACTACCACAAAAAATAGATACAAGTACATGTTTTCGAAATGACAGATTTCTTACTACTTAATAATCTGGCATAATAAGAGGTCAGGACTCAGAGGTCTAGAAACAAGAATAATAATAATTAAAAAAAAAAACAGCTACCTGCCTCTCATCACCTTACCATTTCAATAATATTAGGTTCTTTTGTGTGAATTCATCTTTGTCACAGGTAGAAAAAGTTAATAGAACTAATGGCAATGATCAGTTCTACCTATATACATTTAATTGAGTATAATGTAGAAGATTGAGGTTTAAAGGAAGAAAGCGGAATTAATTTTAATGTGCCTTCACTCACCTGAGCAGAAACATCTCTTTTCTCCATAATCCAGAGTACAGAAGAAGCCATCCATCTGGGTGATGTTCTAGTGCAGTTGAAGTTATTTCTTAGGAAGGAAAATGAGTAACAGTAAGAAAGGGTTTCAGCAAGGCCCTAAGCTGACACTACTTAGGCTGGAAAATCTGCAGAAGAGGTTGTGATAAACTTGTTTCTGAAAACAGTTAAACAGCTTATAAGACAGAATACTGCAATCACCTTTGAAGTAAATGAGCCCTAACTTTCTAAATATCCATGATGTCTGAGTTGGTCCTAGATACAGCTGGTTAGAAAATGTCTGAGTCATCTTTCTTTGGTTGCCCAGAAGAAGTTAAGGAACTAGAAATTACTGCTAAGGTAGAACAGTATTTGTATAACTGCTAAAAAACATATAGCGCTAAGAAGAACCAGCAGTAGAAGCCAAATTTATTTTAGAGGTGTACCTTCTGGCTGGGACTAACTCTTGCAATAGACAGAGATCAAAAGATGATGCAATAAGAGATGTGGCAAATGAATTGTACAGAGAAAAATTGGTTAAACAGTGTGGTGTATATAAATTGAAGATGATAGCAAATATAAATGCTGATTTTATTTTATTGAAAATTATCTTTTTAAGTGACAGATGCATGTCAATTTATGCTAGGTAAACTTTTTGCCATTAAATTTGTCTTTTGAAAAAAGTTTTAAGGTCAGCAATTACTGGATTTGAAGATGCCTCATCTTTCTTGAAAATATAACACAGTGCATGATTTGCAGGGGTTTTGTATTACTTATTTCTTCAGGATAGTTAATTTAATAAATTTCCTGGAAATCATCACACTCTTTGACTTCTGCAAAGTAAAGAATCTTGTCTCACTAGTCTCCTCTCAGAGCCTGACACAATGTATGTGTAGTAAGTTTGTTTAATTATGGAACACAGGATTAAAATACCTTATACATCACAAAAACAGATTTGGGTTGATTATTTCTTTTTTGACTTTCAGCAAGTCCCATGGATAACGCTATTAAGGACCCATTCATCAGCAATGTCAAAAGACTTGGAGGAAAATACATTAGTTCTCTTAAACTTTATTTGTTTCTGTACAACCTTCACAATTTTTTGTATGTGTCATCAGTAGTGTAGTCAACACTAGTTGATTTATTTTGATGTGCTTAAAATATTCTAGTCACTCTTCTTAGCGTTTATTTATATTAGCAAATTTAATCTTCCAATAATCCTGTGGGTAAATATCATTCTCACTTGGTCTATATAGCAGAGTTAAGTTAAGAAACTTGTTTAAGTGATAGAGTCAGAATTTATATTGAAATCTTAGTGGAGTTTAAGATCTTAAATATTATACAATACTACTTCTCAATGTTGTCAAATTATATCAAATATTTTTCTTAAGCTCAATATGCACTTTTTTTTCAGAAAAATTTCATTCACTGTGCTTATAAATACCAATTATACATTTTTCTAATACTTCAAGTAAAATATTTATTAAAACACATTTATAAAATTCCCTCTAAAAATAAACTCACACAGAACTAATGAAACATGTACCATATTTTGGAGTCACTTGCTTGGGAGAAAACATGGACTTCTGAATCTCAAGAGCTTTTTATTCTAGACCAGGGATCACAGCACATGGACATGCATCAGTGAGTGGATTTGTACACTCCTTAAAATGCCATCGTTAGACACCAAGTAATCCTTTACAGTTCTTCTTCCCACTGAACACAGGTGAGACTGCAGATTACTTCTAAATTCATAATTCTGGGAAATTACCACACATACAACAAAATTTATAGGAAAGGTGAAACAAAATTATCTCTATTTTAGACCCAGTTCTGTTATGAGTCATTATGTTACTTTAAGTGAGATTTTCAATTTTTACATGCATCAGTTTCTGCTGCTATACAACTAAAAGTTTGGTTAGGTCTATGATTACTTCTATTTGTTAAAATTTATTCTGTGACTTTTTAGTTAATGGTCAGTCAAGTGAGGCCATAAGAGTGAACAAGTAAGAGAGTCAGAAAAACAAAATTTATTATATAACCACAGGTCCTAGAGAGACAGTCATTACACACCAAGAAGAAGTCGTGAGAGGAATACCTACAGATCTGGCTCAACTAACCCAGCAGAGAGCCTAAAGAGACAGAGGAACCGTGGGCAATTGCCTTTATTGGGGGTCAGGGTGGAGGACATATGAAAAGGCATAAACTTCACTGGGGCGTTTGAACATTACTAGGTCATAACCAGGGAAGGGCAGGAAGAAAAACTTGTGGCAGGAGCCACCATTATCAAACTAGGGAAGGGTGTTTCCAGCCTGTTTGTGTAGATGTTGAGCCTATAGAAAAGAAAAATGAGTATGAACTTTAAAAAAATTTGCAATATACATCCATAATGTTATCACTTTATTTCTCTGCTCCTTCTGTGTATTCATTTCTAATTTTCACCATAAATTCTTTTTTTTTCAAACAGATGCAAATACTTTATTTTAAATGGTATGATCACGTAGAGATAACACTGAAATGTGATCTGCATTAAAATTTGAGCTGCTATGCCAAATGAATGAACCCTCTTAAAGATAGAATGAGACAAAACTTGTTATGAGTCTTGCAGGCAGAGCCAGCTGCCAACCTGGAGTGCTATCCAGAGCCTTTGTTCAGCAGACATAATCTGCGTGAGAGCAGATTTTTACATTTGAGCCACATCTTGCTCCATGGATAATCTAAAGGTGAAGCCTATCAGACCCTATTCCCTAGCTACATTTGAAGGAGTAAGTTTAGTGTAGAACTTTTCAGCCTAAAGAGAAAACATGTATTGTTTTCCTTCACTTGCAACGCTTCTAACATAGCGCATGATTCCCTCAGATGAATCTACCCTGGGTCCTATTTTGCA
>CAUYLG010015959.1:0-60173 GCA_963573385.1 Cacajao melanocephalus
CGGCCCATCCTTTCACACCATTAATCTTCGCACTTTGGGTGGGGGTGGCAGGTTAATACCCCGCGCCTTTGTTTTAAAGACCCGCCTGGGCAAAATTGGGCTAACCTGTCTATCCAAAAAAAAAAAAAAAAAAAAAAAAAAAAAAAATATATATATATATAAAATTAGCTGGATGTGGTGGTGTGCATGCCTATGATCCCAGCTACTCAAAAGGCTGAGGAAGGAGGATCATTTGAGCCCAGGAGCTCAAGATTGCAGAGAGCCATGATCATGCCCCGGCACTTCAGCCTGGGTAACAGAGTGAGACCTTGTCCCACCCCAACAAAAAAAAAAAATCAATTTTTTTTTCTCTAAAACATATCTTGTTCCTCTCCCAAGTCTTACTGATCTCACTGAACACCAGTAATTATCCACCCGAGTTTTAAAAGGGAAAAAAAAAATCTAGGCATTATCTTTGATTCCCTTTTCCTGTGGCCATGAAATACAGAACACATCCTGTTGACTCTACCTTGAAAATATATCCTGAATCCTTTCCTAGAATAATCATCTTTCACCTGGTCTGAAACAGCCCCCTAATTCATCTTCCTGCTTTTGTTCTGGCCCCTCTCCATACAGCAACCTTTTCACTCCCCTAATTGAAACATTTCAGTGGCTTCTCATCACCCTCAGAATAAAAATCATACTCCTTACCCTGGCTTACAAAGACCCAGCTGATCTGGCCCCTGCCTACCTCACCAACCTCATTTGTACCACTCTCCCTCTTGCTCATTATACTCCAGACACCCTGTACTCCTTTTCAGTTCCTTCCATACCCACTGTTTTCCTAGCTGTTCCAGTAGCTGTTCCCTCTGTCTGGAATAGTCGCCCTTTTCTTCAAAAGTCTGGTTCTTTCTTGACATTCGGATCTCACCACTACAAACAAGATTTCTTCAGAGGCCTTTCCTGATCTAATCCATCAATTAACCACCCCACCATTTCAAGGTCAACCTGTTTCAATTATCTTCATGGCACTTAATTGATGTACATTGTTATTACTCATATATTATCTCTTCATCAGAATGTAAGGTCAATGATTAGGGACTTTTACCACTGCATTCTGGTGCCTAAAACAGTGCCTGGCCCATAACAGAAATTCATAAAGATGTTGAGTGAAAAACATATGAATAAATGAATAGCCAGGTGTGGTGGCTCATGCCTGTAATCCCAGCACTTTGAGAGGCCAAGGTGGGCAGATCACTTGAGGCCAGGAGTTTGAGACCAGCCTGGCCAACGTGGCGAAACCTCGGCTCTACTAAAAGTACAAAAATTAGCTGGGCATGGTGGCATGCACCTGTAGTCACAGCTATTCGGGAGGCTGAGGCAGGAGAATTACTTAACTTGGGAGGCAGAGGTTGCAGTGAGCAGATATCGCACCACTGCACTCCAACCTGGGTGACAGAGTGAGACACTGTCTCAAATAAATAAATAGAATTGAAATGAAATGAATCAACAGTTTCTTCCACTTCCACAGCTCTATTAAATGATGGTTTTTTTTTTAGCACCAAAAAGGTAGGGAGGGCTAAAAAGTTTAACATTTTGCTAATTACAAACAATTATCTCCATACAATTTAAGCAATTTGAGTATTTTCTCTACAGAACTACTTCTTTCTAATCTCATTCTAACCTATGGTTAGATCCAATGGTAGAGATACTCCATAGAAGATGTCATTCTTCCCAAATTGATCTATAGATGTAATAAAATGTTTACCAAGGTTTTTTATAGACATAGCCAAACTTACTCTAAAACTTATATGGAAAGACACAAGACAAAGCAAGAATAGCTAAAACAATTTTTTTAAAGAATAAAATGGGAGAAATCATTTTACCAAATTTAAAGACTAATTATACAGCTACAGTAATCAAGACTGTATGGTATTGGTAGAGAGACACAGAGATCAATAGAGTAGAATAGAGAACCCAGAAATAGATCCACACAAACATGTCCAACTAATTTCTTAGAAAAATGCAAAAGCAATTAAATGGAAGAAGGATGGCCCTTTCAACAAATGCAGCTGGAGGAATTAGACATCCATAAGACAAAAAAAAAAAAAGAGCTTTCATCTAAACTTCACAGCTTACACAAAACCTAACCTGAAATCAATCACAGACTTAAAAACTTTAAAACTTTCAGGAAAAAACATACTTTTAGGAAGAAATCTTTGGGGCACAGGGCTAGTTGAAGGGTTCTTGGACTTGACACCAAAAGCAAGATCCATAAAAGGAAAACCTGATAAACTGGACTTGATCAAAATTAATTTTGTTCTATGAAAGACACAATTAAGAGGATATAAAGACAAGCTACAGCCTAACTGCAAATCACATACCCCGTAAAGGACTTCCAACTAGAATATACAAAGAATCCTCAAAACTCAACAGTTAAATAAAAATTTAAAAACAAGCAATCCAATTAGAAAATGGGCAAAAGACATGAACATTTCACTGAAAAGGACAGATGGCAAATAATCATATGAAAACATGTTCAAAATCATTATCCAGAAACATGCAAAATAAATCACACTGAAATATCACTACATATGTATCTGAATGGTTAAAATAAAAAATAATTCATTGCTGGGGGGAATGTAAATGGTACTTTGGAAAAATTTGGAAGTTTCTTAAAAGGCTAAGTATAGTCTTAGTACACAATACAGGAATTGTGCTCCTAGATGTTTATCTAAATGATCTGAAAACTTAAATCCATACAAAAGTCCACACAAATATTTATAGCAGCTCTGTTCATAATTTCCAAAAATTGGGAACAACTAAGATGTTTTTCAATAAGTGAATGGATAAACAAATGGTGATATAATCATGGTTGAATACTGTGGTTCACCACTGTAGAATATTATTCAGCAATAAAGAGAGATGAAGGGAGAGCAAGAGACACCAAGCCATGTAAAGACATAGAGAAACCTTAATTGCATGTTGCTTAGCAAAAGAAGCCAGTCTGAAAAGGCTAGATACTATATGCTTTCAACTATATGACATTCTGGAAAAGGCAAAACTACGTTAACGGTAAAAGGATCAGTGGCTGTCAGGAATTGGGGGTAAAGGAGAGCTGAACAGGTAGAGAACAGATTTTTAGGGCAGTAAAACCATTCTGTATGATACTGTAATGGTGGATACATGTCATTATACATTTGTTGTCAAAACCCACAGACCTGTACAAGTCACAGAATCATAATATAAGCTATAGGCTAGTTAATAATAATGCATTAATACTGCATTATTGTTCATCAATTTTCACAAATTTAACATGGTAATAGATGTTAATAAAACGGGAAAGTCATGAGGGAAGAAGGTGTATGGGAACTCTCTGAATTATCTGCCCAATTTTCTGTAAACCTAAAACTGCTCTAATAAAGTCTACTAATTTTTTTCAAAAAGTAGTAATGATGTCAAATGCCAGTGAAGATGTAGAGAAACTAAACCACACATACACTGCTGATGGGAATGTAAAATGATACAGCCACCCAGAAAAAGTACAGCAGTGTCTGAGAAAACTAAAAATGCATTTATCATACAACCCAGCAATTGTACTCATAGACATTTATCCCAAAGAAATGAAAAATTATGACCACACAAAAGCCCATCCACAAATGTTCACAGCAGCTTTATAGTAATAGCCAACATGGAAACAATCCAAATGTCCTTTAACAGGTGAATGACTAAACTGTAATACTTACCTACCTACCATGGAATACTACTTAACTATAAAAAGGAACAAACTACTGACACATTCAACAGCTTGGACAGATCTCAAAGGAATTAGCCTGAGTGGAAAAGCCAAGCTGAAAAGTTTACATACCGTGTTATTTCATTTACATAACATTCTTGAAATAATAAAATTATAGATATGGATTATTGAGTACATTATCTCCTACAGCAGTATGTGAATCTACAACTACCTCAAAATAAAAAGTTTTATAAACTCCAAAGGTAAAGATATATTCTCTAAAATCAAATTATTTCCCCTTGGGTGGGCTAACAAATTCCCCAGAGCAGGAGTTCTCGGCCTCAGATGCACACTGGAATTACCTCTAAAAATCCAGAGCTTAGGTAGCATACCAAACCAATTAAATGAGAATCCCTCAAGGTGAAATCCAAGCATCTGTATTTTTTTTTTTAACTCTCAGGTAATTCTAATGTTCAATCAAGAATGAGAATCAGTATCCTCCAGAGCTAAAGAGTCTTTTAAAAAGCAAACCTTTACTAACATGCTAATAAGATTAGTAACAGTTGTTAAGGATCTGGCTGTTAACAATTCACTAAAATCTTAGCCACAAAAATTCCACTGATAAATGGGAACTTTAACCCAAACTTCACTCAGCTTACAGAAACAAAAAAATTTAGCCCAAGAAAGACAATAGTTCATTATGGTTTATTTTTAAATAATGTTCCTACTTGGCAATGGAATTTGAGTCTGAAATCGAATGGTAGGTTCACTTTTATCTGTGAAACTTCTATAAGTACAAAAATGGAACTACTAATCTGGATTTCCAAAATCTTTCAAGCAAAAAGGTCACCATATGCCATTTTAGATTTAACCTAAAATCAAAAGGAAAGAGTTAAAATAACCTCATAACTTTCACAAATTTAACTACCTACAGACAAATCATGAGAACGAGGTACAGAACATGAAACATTTCGAATGAAGTATTATTTTCCAACTGCATGTGAAAAGGCAACATGGACAGCATCACAAAAACCTTAATTTAAAACTAAATGTCATAAAAGAACACCCATATACACCCAAACAAACCCACATACCACATAATTCAACACAACCAGGCAGCAGTGGCTAAATAATGGAATAGCATGAATACTGCAAGGCTTTTGGCAGACCAACGTGGAGTCGCTCACATTTCCTTTGCCCTTAACAGTGCCTGTTACATTACTAATGTAGTTTTTGGTTTTTAGGTTTGTTTGGCGTTTCATCGGTGGTTGGGGTAATGAGATTCCAATTATACTGTATAAATTATTAACTTAAAACAGATTCTTGGCCCAGGAAAATTAAGTAAAACAACAATACTATAAAATAATAGAATTTCACAGTCGTGTATTACTTAAAACATTAAAGTGATAAGGCCATTTTTAAATATGTGTTATCTTTTTACAAGTTCAGAAGAACCACAAATTATGGAGCTACAAACCACCAGCTATTCAAAGGAAAATTGTAGCTTATAAACTATTGGCTGAGTGCCAATACAAATGAATTTTTTTTTCCCCTCACACAAGTTTTGTAAGCCAAAATACTGTTTCAAAGATGACTATAACCATTTTATTCAATCAAGTAGTAATGTTATTAAACAGTAAAGGTAAGTCAATTCTTGGCCTAAAACAATCTGTAAAAACCTACAAACTATTTCTTACCAATATAGTAAAATATCACCTTGAACATGGAAATAGAGATATCGAAAATGTCAATCCATTACTATTTTACCAAAATTTCATCAGGCAAGTAATTAAATAACATCAATAATTTAAAAAAAAAAAAAAACTTTTGGAGTCCCAATACCAATCAATGAATTTATTATAAAAGGGGAGAACAGCCACCAGCCAATGCCCCCCACCAACAAAAGGCTGTCCTTTGAAAAACAGCAAAAACTCCTCTACAATCCAAAAATATTTTTTTTCAACTTACTGCCCAAATGGAAAGGTAACAGAAGACAGATAGGTGAATTCAAATCCCAGCTGTACTATTTCATTTTTTTTTTTTTTAAATTTTATTTTTGAGACAGAGTTTTGCTCTTGTCACCCAGGCTGGAGTGCAGTGGTGCGATCTTGGCTCACTACAACCTCCGCCTCCTGGCTTCAAGCAATTCTCCGGCCTCAGCCTCCTGAGTAGCTGGGATTACAGGCACCTGCCACCATGTCCAGCTAATTTCCTATATTTTTAGTAGAGATGAGGTTTTATCATATTGGCCAGGCTGGTCTTGAACTCCTGACCTCAGGTGATCCACCCGCCTCAGCCTCTCAAAGTGCAGGGATTACAGGTGTGAGTCACCGCACCCACCCTCCCAGCTGTACCTTTACCTAGCAAGCACCTTGGGCAACTAATCAGTCCAGGCCTCAGTTTTCTCATTTATAAAATGGAAACATCATCACCCACCTTATGATGAAACTGCTGTAAGGATCTAAAGATGGAATGTGTGTAAAATGTATACCACAATACCCGAAAAATGTAATAAGTGCCCCATAAATACAGGCCAGAATAGTTGAATTACTGCATTTAATAAATGAAGAAATCAAAATCTGTAAAATACACGAAATTGAAAATTTAGATGTCATATATAAATATATCTAAAATCCACGGACTGAGAATTTGGATGTCTTAAGTAACATCAGAGCTGAGTTGAAAAACTTGTAACAACAACAATAATAGCAGTTGCCATATGAGTGTCTTCTATTGCTAGGCACTTTATAAATTTTTAAAAATCTTTATAATAATTCAGTAAAGGAACAACTAAGCACAAGGTATATACAAGGTGTTTTAGGAAGCATTAAAACATTTCTACGAAGTCTTGAGTGGAGATCTTTACTCTATATTTGTATATATTTTTCCCCCAAAGCAAGGTATCTTGAATATTTCTGTTCTATTCTAATGAGATATATATTCCAATAAATGCAAGTAATATAATACCCCTATCTATGTGATCTTGGCATATTTAACTTAGTCTTTTCTCATCTATCAAACAGCAATAACATATCTGTCCTACCCCTATTGTGTTGAATTTTTTTAAGGCAAATAAAAACCTGTGAAAATACTGGAAACTATACAAACCTATACAAATAGGGTAACAATGTGAGAATAAAAATATAAATTGCAACATAATTTTGTAGCCTAACACAATTATTCTATATTAATTCTCCAGTATAACCTGATGTAATGTACCTGAATGAGCACTCCATTTTCCCATAATAAAGAATGGTTTCCTCTCTCCTTGTATATCACCTGGTTATAGATAACTTGCATTAGTCATGTTTTTACAAGATTATATGTCTTACCCTTTCAGCCAGACTATAAACTACTAAAGAGAAGGAATCTTTTTTCATAATTCATATCTTTAGCAGTACCTAATACACTGCTTTGCCTACAAAAAGCACTCAAATATTTAATGACCAATTCACCGCATTTCAAAATTAGATAGCTCTTTACTTCAAGGAATAAGATGGTTTCTAAGACTAAGGCTTATATATAGCAATCCATTCCACAGTAATTTCCAGATTATCTATTATTAAGGCTATAGGCCAAGCCACGTGGCTTTTACCTGTAGTCCCAAAATTTTGGGAGGCTGAGACAGGAGGATCACTTATACTCAGGTGTTCAAGACCACAAGTCACAGTGTGACCCCATCTCCACACAAAAAAATTTTTTTAAATTAGCCAGGCATGGTGGTGTGCACCTGTAGTCCCAGCTACTCGGGAGGCTGAGGCACGAGGATCACTTGAGCCCAGGTCAAGACTGCAGTGAGCTGTGATCATACCACTACACCCCAGCCTGGGCAACAGAGTGAGACCCTGTCTCAAAAAAACAAAAATGCACTTTGGAAGGCTGAGGCAAGAGGATCACTTGAAGCCAGGAGCTCCAGACCAGCCAGAGCAACACAGCAAGACTCCATCCGGACAAAAAGTTTAAAAATTAGCCAGGCATGATGGTGCATGCCTGTAGTCCCAGCCACCAAGGAGGCTGAGGTGGGAGGATCACTTGAGCCCAGGAGTTCAAGGCTATAGCGAGGTATATATCTTCCTATAACTTCTACCATTTGCACCACTGCACTTCAGCCTGGGTGGCACAGCAAGACCCTGTCTCAAAATAAAAATTATTTTTTTAAATTTATTTTTTAAATTATTTTTAATTAAAAAAAAATAAAGCTATAGTTGGCAAACCTGGTCACTCCTTGTGGTGACCAATTTTCTTGTGGTTTGCAATTTTCCAAGTGTGGTTTAGGAACCCCTGGAGGTCCTCAAGACCCCTTCAGGGGTTTGCAAAGCCAAAACTATTTTCCAAGTAGTATGAAGGCATTATGTGTCTTTTCCACTCTCATTCCTTCCAGAGTACAGAGTTTCCCAGAGGCTACATAATGTTGAAGACAGAACATAATGAAATATGTCACATTTGGAAGATCAACATAATTCAATGATCAATATTTTCCAATGACCAATGCATAATGTTATAAAATCATATACAGACAAAAGATCCAATCAATATGCACAGGAGACCAATGGATTTTAATGCAACAGGATACAAAATGTTCACTGATCTAGTTTCAGATTCCATTGAGATACTACCCTTTGTCAAGTTTTAGTGTAGTATCAAAGAAGAATATCCAAAATTATCTGAAAAAGCTATTAAAATACTTCTCCCTTTTCCAGCTATATGTCTGTGTGAAGTCAGATTTTCTTCTTCATATACTCATCGAGAACATATTAAAACAGACAATGCAGAAGCAGCTATCAGAATCCAGCTGTCTTCTACTAAGCTAGGCATCAATGAGAATTACAAAAATGTAAAACAATGCTAGTCATCTCACTAATTTTCTTTTGTCTTAGAAAACATACTTTTCACTAAAAATATATCACTTGGGTTAATATATAATAGGATATTACCATTTTTAAACGAATATTTAATTTTTTACCAGACACAATTTCTGATAAATATCAACAGATACAACCTGCATAAATAAGAGATCACTGGGGTCCTCAATAATTTTTAAGATTGTAAAAGGGTCTAGAATTAAAAAAAAAAATTGAGAACTGCTGGCCTAACTAAATGTAGGTTGATTTGGTGTTCCCAATGCCAGGTTTTCTATCCATTTCACAGGGGAAATGCAGACATTTCTCAGGAATGAACCACGTCAACACTGTACAACTTGGAGCAGTGGTCACTGAGCTCTTGACAAATGTTTTGCACTCATCTTGCAGTGACCAATCCTCCTCCAATGAACAACAGATTTTCAGTGAAGGGCTTTGGCAAAAACATCAACCATTCTCTTTGATTCCCAAAACAAGTAATCACTTAAGCTACATGGTCTGTTTTAAAGAAAAGCAGGACTGGCTACAATGGCTCATACCTATAATCCTAGCACTTTGGGAGGCTGAAGCAGGAGGATGGCTTGTGGCCAGGAGTTCAAGACCAGCCTGGGCAACATAACGAGACCCCATCTCTACAAAAATAATTTTTCTTTAATTAGCTAGGTCTGGTAATCCTGTAATCCTAGCTACTTGTGAGGATGAAGCAGTCAGATCACTTGAACTCTAAGAGTTCAAGGCTGCAGTCAGCCATGATCATACCACTGTACTCCAGCCTGGGCAATGGAGAGAGAGACCCTGTCTGTCTATCTCTGTTTCTCTCCATCTGGTTCCCTCCCTTTCTCTCTCTCTCTCTCTCTCTCTGTCTCTCAGAGGAAGAGGAGAAGAAAAATAGTACAAGAGAACAGACAGCACTTACTTACTGAGCCCATAGCAAATGCCAGGCTCTGTGCTATACTTACATTATCTCATAATCCTCAAGACCCCTCAAAGTAACACAGAGCAGGAAACTGACTCAGATCTACTTGCCAAAGGTCACACAGTTAATAAATGGTGGAATCAGGACTCAAAGTCAGGCCTGTATGACTCCAAAGTCCAGTGTTCTCTCTACTTTACCAGATTGCCTTCACAATACTAGACTGGAAATCAAACCTGTCACTTACTTTCTGTGTCCTTGAGCGAGTCACAACTTCCCTCCCTCAGCCAGCTCTTTCATGTACAAGATACGACGGTTTGTATAGCTGATCTCCAAAGTCCCTTCCATAGCTAATATTCTTAGATTACAACTCATCACAACCTCAACCCTACAGTTAGAATGTAAAAGGCCTTTTGTATGTCTTGCTAAACAGAACAAGAGAAACAATGCAATTAATGGAGAAGTAATGAGTAAAATTAATAGGCTAAGATATCGCTTTTCATGCTTTAATATTAACAATCATCATCAAATATACTATAAACATTTAGTAGGCATTATATATTTTTCATTCTACACAACAAAAGCTTCCTTCTTTGACATAAGCATGGGCGTTCCGCCAGCTGACATTTCTAAGGGTGGTAAGCACCTGTTAGCACGCTACACAGGAATACCTAACTGAAAAGGATTGCTGTAAGGGAGCATATTATCTTGCATAGCACCATCTATTTTTTTAGCTAAATTATACAATAACCAATGAAGGTATTCGCCAAAGATTTCTGAGAAAAAGGACAAGTTGCAGAAATGGTGAAAACTGACACATCGCACATGAACACACAAACAAAACACAAATCCAAGAAGAAATGTGCTGACTGCAGGGCAGTATACAGACGAGGTTTTACTGTATTCGCACTGTGTTGATGTTGGCTAGGCTATCAAAATTTAGACTTCTTCCTATAACACCTACCATTTTAACACAATTCACTATGTGCCAGACACTGTGCTGAGCCCTTTGTAGACATCACTTCTAACTCTACAGAGTTGTGAGATTATATATTCATTTTAAAAGAGGAAAGGTCTTACAGCTAGTAAGTGGCTAAGACTTGAAAACAAATCTGATCAACTCCAAAGCCTGTACTCTTTACAGTACATTTTTGCTGGTTCCAGAGAGAATGAAATGTCACCGCTAGGCCAAAACAGAAAAGCAATGTATAATATTTGAGCCAAGTTATGAGGGCATTTTTAAACTTTTAAATAAAAGTTTTTAAAAGCTTAAAATCCATTTATGGAAGTACCTAGTATTTAGATATTAGCAAAAGTTACAAGGTCACTGTCAAAAATCTATACTTCTTTGGATAATTATCAATACACACACTCAAGACATTTGTAGACGGCTACTATTGCTACACCTTATATTCTTATGCTCATATAACCTTAAAAAAACTCTTTGTCCAAAGTAGCCAGACAGCTATATTTTACATGATATCATCCTTTTTACCCAAAGCCAGCATATTGGAGCATATTACCCCAGGGCCTATTACTGAAGGGAAGTAGCGTGATTCAGGCCAAAACACAGTAGAAAAGTGACAAGGTTTATGAGGTGACTTACTAGGGGCTTTTAAAGGAATAACTAACAACTGGCCTTCTAAAAGTTATTTCAAACTTTAAAAAAGCTAAAATAAAGTTTTTTAATAGGGGCAAAAATGTAATCACAGAGGTCTTAAATACACACAATTTGAATTATGCTTCATTGGAACTGAATTACCACTTTCTAAAAGAATCTTAAAATGGGAAATCAATTAAGTTCCAATACTGCTAAGACCAATCATTAACCACGCAAGCAAATCAATTTATGAATTTAAAATAAAATCATATAAAGACTCATTAAAAGAGAAGAAAGAAATGGGTAATTTCTAAGAACAACTCTCAGAAGCTACATTTCTTCTAATTTTTTATGATAATGTCCCTAAAGAGGTCCAAAGATTTCCTATCTTGTTTTTCCTCCATTACATACAGATCACGGCAGGTCAGGACAAAGTGGCAACTAACACACAGACACCAACAGGACTAACAAATTCAAATACCTTTCCCTTACACACTGTACTGCTAAGAGAGTGCTGAATCCCTCAAACAAAATGATTCCTTCCATGTGTTGCTTTTTGCCCACTCATCCCCAAATTTAGTGAAAAGAACACCCAACTTTTCAAGGCAAATAGATATGGATTTGAATCCCAGATTTGCCACTTATCAGCTAAGCGATTCTAGAATTACTGAACAAGTCTTCATTTTCTCATCAGAAATACAGTAACCACTCTGAAAGGACAGTGTGAAGATTAACAATAATATGCATAATGCATGTCTGCTATCAGCATTATTATTCATTATGTGCCTGACACATTCTTTTTTTGACATTGCTGCTGTTTGTAATACATCACTATTAAACAACATAAGGATTCTCTTTGTTTCTCTCTGGCAAATCAGAAGTAGGCAACAAATTTCGTGTAATACAAAATTGCCCTAGTCGACCTTACTTGTCACAGCAAAGATTTTTATTCTAATTGCTTAAAAACTTTACAAACTGCATAACGGGTATGGGATTTTATTTTGAAGTGATGAAAATGTTTTGGAACTACATAAAGTGGTGGTTGCTCAACACTGTGAATGAAATGTCACTGAGTTGTTCAGTTTAAAATGGCTAGCTTTTTAAAAAAGAAAAGTTTTCAGAAGGAACAAGAGGAAAAAAATCTTAATTATTCCAATTGAACATTATTAGGTGTTAGTAATAACACCCAATAACAACCAACCAACTAAGTTGGTTAGTAACCAACTCAGCTACATTTATTAAGGTTTCCTGTTACACATTTCTAAACAGCAGCCTGACATGGAGAAAGGAGCCCAAGACTAAAAGTCAAGAAATCCACCTCCTGCCCCAACTCTGCCACTAGTTGGGTGTGTGATTTTCGACTAGTGCCTTAACCTCTCTGGAACAAAGAAAGACTAAAAGGATCTTGCAGGTTTCTCACAAGGATAAGACTATAAAGTATAAACTTTATATTCTTAGCAAACCAATTATGTGAAATAAAATTGTCCAGATTTTTAAAAAAAGTAACTACAATATATTCCAATCTGACAAACTAAAAGCCATCACACATCCAGTGAGGTGAAAAATATAAATTATCCTAAACAGGAAAATTTCTTCATTTCATGAAGGACTGTTGCGTCCTACTGGACTCCTATTTAATGGAAAACAAAAGGCTCTATAATAACAGTGTCAAAATCATATTCACTGACAATATTATCTAAGGGCAAAGAAAAAAGACTTAATAAAGATATGACTAATGTGGTAAGCTCAAGGTCACATTTCTAAACCTAGCTGGTGAACTCCAAGTTTTTAACAAACTCATGATGCCTTTTTTCAACTATTAAAAATATGCATTAAGTATAAAAATGTAAATATCATACATCATTAGCCTATAAATAAAAAGTGTACACAATTATCAGTATTATTTTGCAAATAATTTCTTTTTGCCTATAAATAATCTTTGGGTTAAAAACACCTCCTGTTACAAGGCTCTGAAAATGATATAAATCTAAAAGAATCTTACACTGTTCTTGAATCTGCCTGGCATAGAAGCTATATCCTCTGATACCTTCTGGTATTTTGTTAAGCATAGGTTGTTAAAGAAATGTTTTGGCAACTAACACCTTAACTACCATTAATTAGGCTAAAAGGCTTGTCCTCTTCCAGCGTGGCTCCAGGTCCAATGGAGAAAAACAAGAGTATGGCAAGATCATGCAAACCTTTTAATTCAAATAAACACTGCCTTCATCTCAACAAAGTGATCAAGGTTACTAGTTGGGAATGCTCATCTGCTCATCTGTTGTCTTCAAAGCGGTAAGAAAGGCACTGCTTATATCCATAGCCAATGAAACAGCAGTAAAGGAGAGTTCAAAGGATAACCTGTAAGTTGTATCAAGCTACTGAGAATCCATAAAGTGTTTTTACAACAAGAGCAACTTTTCTAACAAACTTCCTGAAAAAGGCTGAGCTACTTACAGATGAAAAGAAAAATTCAGGTGCTGTGTCAAAGTTTTCCAAATCAATTAACCAGATTTTGATGCCAGCAATAGACTTATCAACCGAGTCTTCTCTTTCTGGTACTCAACAGATGCACATCCCTTCTAAAGAGATTACCAATTTTCTTTTTATCAGAATCATCATCACCTGTATAAAACCATCACACCTGCAAACTTTATACCAAAACTAAATGAAATTTTCTTCCTGATATCACTTCTCTTGGGTTCCCTGATTATATTCAGGGAACCCCAACCTGCCAATCAACTAGGCTTGAAACCCTGTAGGTGTCAGACTTGTTGCTCAGCCCTCACATCCAGTAGTTACCAAGTCGCAAGAGTTCCAAGGCATCTTTTCTTTTTTTTTTTTTTTTTTTTGGCTAGTCTTGCTCTGTTGCCTAGAGTGGAGTGCAGGGACATGATCACAGCCCACTACATCTTCAACCTCTTGGGTTCAAGCAATCTTTCAACCTCAGGCCCCCAAGTAACTGGGACTACAGGCAAGCACCACCACACCCAGCTACTTTTTTGCTGTGAAGACGTAGTCTCACTATGTTGTCCAAGTTGGTGTCAAACTCCTAAGCTCAAGTGATTCTCCTGCCTTGGTGCCCCAAAACGCTGAGATTATATACATACCTGCTTCCACTACTTATGCCTATTTCTACTACCTTTATCACTTTCCCCCCAAATAATTACAATAGCATTTTAATCAGTGTACAGTAAGTTGTCACTTAATGTCCTTGATAGGTTCTTGGAAACTGTGACTTTAAGGAAAATAACTATAATAAAACCAATTCATCATAGGCTAATTGATATAAACAAGAGTTAAGTTCTTCTTGTCACAGAAACGTTACCAAACTTCTAAATAAAAACCAAAATGCTTCTAATGTTAAACACTGAAATAAATGTGAGCTATACATACACTTAAGAAAGGTTACTAAAAGACAAGATGACTACTCCATTATTCCAGTTTAAGACTGCAGGTGGCCAGAGCCTATCCTATCAGCTCAGAGCACAAGGTGGTTACCAATCCTGGACAGAACACCATTCCGTCTCAGCGCACACTCACACACACACACACACCCTCACTCACTCACCTTGGGACCATTTAGACAGACCAATTAACCTAAACTACACATCCTTCAGATATGGAGGAAACCAGAGTATCCAGAGAAAACCCACACAGACATGGGAGAATGTGAAAACTCCACACAGACTGTGGCTCCGGCTAGGAATCTGTTTTGTTTTGTTTTCATCAATGTTATAATAAAGCAGCATTGAATGAAACATTATTCAAGAACCAGTTGTATTTATTTCAGTCTGTCTTTCCACATAAAATTGTCAAACTATAAAGACAGTCTTGATAATGTCCTTCACTGTGGCTTTCTAACAGAATAAAGCTTGAATTCCTTATTCCTGCATTCAAATCCTTCTATCAGTAGCTCCAACATTCCTCTTCAAAATTACACTCTACCAATTCCTTTCATATATCCTATCTTCAACAACATGAACCACTTGTTATTTCCCAAATTCTGAGCATTCTAATGCTATTCCCTCCATATGGAATTCTCTTTTCCATTTTCTCATAATCCAGTTCTACTTGTTTTCCGTGCCTCATACTACATACTACAAACACCCTTGCTGAAGTTGCTCCATTATTCTCCTCCATTAGAAATAATTTCTTGCTCTTCTGAATTCTGGACCACTCTCCCTTAGGTATTTACCTTTAAAAAAAAAAAATCATACTATCGAATCCCCTAATAGACTGTAAGCTCATAAAAGTATAAAAAGTCAGGGTCTGGCTGGGCGCAGTGGCTCAGACCTGTAATCACAGCACTTTGGAAGGCTGAGGCAGGCAGATCACGTCAGAAGATCGAGACCATCTTGGCCAACATGGTGAAACCCCATCTCTACTAAAATGCAAAAAATTAACTAGGTGTGGTGGTGGGCACCTTAAGTCCCAGCTACTCGGGAGGCTGAGGCAGGAGAATCGCTGGAACCCAAGAGGTGGAGATTGCAGTGAGTCGAGATCACACCACTGTACTCCAGCCTGGCGACAGAGCAAAACCTTGCACCTCAAAAAAAGTCCGGGTCTATGAATACTTCAGCTCTGGCTGGGCACAGTGGCTCATGCTTGTAATCCCAGGGCTTTGGGATACCCAGGCAGGAGGATGGCTTGAGCCCAGGAGTTCAAGACCAGCCTAGGAAACATAGCAAGACTCATCTCTACAAAATATTTTTTTTTTCCTGAGACAGAGTGTTGCTCTGTCACCCAGGCTGGAGCGCAGTGGTGCAACCTTGGCTCACTGCAATCTTCACCTCCCAGGTTCACATAATTCTCCTGCCTCAGCCTCCCAAGTAGCTGGGACTACAGGCGTGTGCCATCATGCCTGGCTAATTTTTGTATTTTTAGTACAGACAGGGTTTCACTATGTTGGCCAGGCTGGTCTTGAACTCCTGACTTTGTGATCTGCTTGCCTGGGCCTTCCGAAGTGCTGGGATTACAGGTGTGAGCCACAGAGCCCAGCCTAAATTTTTTTTTTTAATTAGCCAGGCGTGGTGACACATGTCTGTAGTCCTAGCTACTCAGCAGACTGAGGTGGGAGGATTGGTTGAGCCTAGGCGGTCAAGGCTGCAGTGAGCTGTGATCACACCACTGCACTCCAGCCTGGGCAACAGAACAAGACCCTGTCTCAAAAAGAAAATTATATATATGTATATAATTTATATATAAAAGATATATATTTTATAAATAATTTTATTTATAAAAGTTTATTCATATATAATTATACAATTTATAAAAGTATATACAAACTTATGTATATGTATCTTTGTATATCCCAATGCAACTAGCACAGTGCTTAATAAGGACTCAAGATGAATAAATTAATAAGGACTCAAGATGAATAATAAGGATATTCAAGAAGAAAAACAGAAATACAGCAAGAAGACGACTTTGAGGTGCATGATATTCCAAAGAAAAACCAAAATTAAAACTTTTAAAAATTAAACCTTTTCCAAGTAATGGCCTACAATTAATAAATCATTCAACAAATACTAAGTTTCCTACTAAATACCAGGCACTGTTCTACCAGATGCTTGAAATCTACAGAAAACAAAACCAACAAAATCTTTGCTTTCATGGAGCTTTTATCAAGTGGAGAAAAAAAGGCAATAAATAATATAAGCAAAATATCACAAGTGAAATGGTTTTAAGTGGTATGGAGAAAAAAAGGATGAGAAAGGTTGGGTAGGGAGAACCCGAAATGGAGGAGCTGCCATTTTAATAGCGTGGTAAGAGAAGGCCTGACCGAAAATGAGAGATAAGATGGAGCCAAGCAAATGTCTGAAAAACTGCATTCTGGACAGGGTAAACAACAATTGCAAAGGACCTGAGACAGAAATATGCCTAGTACTGCAAAAAGACCATTGTGAATGTAAAGAATCTGCAAAAAGACCATTGTGGCCAGAATGGAGTAAGCAAAAAGAAGAGTAAGAGAAGATGAGGTCAGACAGCAAAGAAGACTTTAGATCATGGAAGGACTTGATAGGACTTTGTGTTTTACTCTGAGCCTGATAGGGAATCACCAGAGGGTTTTAACTAGAGAAGACAAATGACTTATCTTTATGTTACTGCATTAAGAATAGACTATAAGGAGGAAAAGGCAAAAAAAAAAGGGGGAGGGGGAGGGCTACTACAATAATTTGGAAAAGGTGATGCAGGCTTACGCCAGTGAAAGTGATGAGAAGCAGTCAGATTCTGGATATATTTTAAACAGAGCTGGTAAGATTTCCTAACGGATCCGATGTGATGTGTGAAAAGAGTCAACAATGACTCCAGGTTTTGACCTGAGAAAACAGAAAGATGACGCTGCTATTTACTGAGATATGAAAGATTATAAAAGGAGCAAGGGGAAGAGGAGACAGAGTAAGTTCAATTTGAAATAAGGATAAAAGATATAAGAGGAGATGTCAGGTAGGCAGTAGCATATACAAGCCTGGAGTTCCAGACTAGAGAGAAAAAATTGAGTCGGCCAGGCATGATGGCTCACACCTGTAATCCCAGCACTTTGGGAGGCCAAGGCGGGCGGATCACTTGAGGTCAGGAGTTCGAGACAGCCTGGTGAAACCCCATCTCTACTAAAAATACAAAAAAATTAGCCAGGCATGGTGTCACGACAGGAATCCCAGGTACTTGGGAAGCTGAGGCAGAAGAATCACTTGAACCCAGAAGGTGGAGGCTCAGTGAGCCAAGACTGCGCCATTGCACTCCAGCCTGGGCAACAAGAATGAAACTCTGACTCAGAAAAAAACAAAACAAAACAAGAAAATCTGAGAGTCATCATCACGTGCATTTAAAGCCATGAGAATCAATGAGAACACCAAGGGAATGAGAATAAAGAACAGAGTCCCATAGGGCAGTCCAATACTAAGAGGTAGGTGTAATGAGAAAGAACCAAAAAAGAGACTATGAAGCCAAGTAGGTAGAAAAACCAGCAGAGTGTGGTATCCTAGAAACCAAAGCAGAAAGTGTTTCACAGAAGGAGGCACCCATTTGTGCCAAACGCTGCTAATAGGTCAAATAAGAATTAAACTTCGTAGTTAAGAAGATGCAGTTTCAGAAGAGTGGTGGGGTTAAAAATCTTACTAGAGTGATTTCAGGAGAGAACATGAGAACTAAATATGAATAGAAGAAACAACTTTTTCAAGAAGTTTTGCAGTAAAGGGGAGCAGAGAAATTGGGTAGCAGCTAAAGGCACTGTGGTCAAGAAATGGTTGTTCAAAAAACAAGATGAAATATAGTATCTATGTGTCAACTGCAATGAGCCAGTAGACAGGGGAATAATGATGCTGCAGGAGAGAGAGAGAGACTTCATTTCAGCTGTTAATAGAATTTCACTAAAAGAGTCAAATTGCCCAATGAAGAGAAATTTCACTAGGCTTGTGGACAATAATTCCAGAGTACTGTTACTCTTCTGATACTAAAGAAGGGAGGAGAGCAGCCCATAATTCTAATTTACATGTCACAGGAGGCTCAGAAGAGAGGGTGGACCACTTGCCAAGAAACTTTTTGTTAGACATTTTATATGTTATTTAATTTAAGCACAAAATAACTTCATGAGGTATTATCTTTATGTTACAGATAAGAAACCAGAAGCTCAGAGTGAGCAAATAATATGCTTAACTCACAAAGCTGGTAAGTGGTTTTTAAGAGCTATGTTTTAAATCCAAGTCCTTCTGAGTATAAGATAAGGAATTATTGTTAATTTACGGGGTTAAAATCATGTTGTGGTTATGTGGTTTTTTTGGTTCTTATCAGTCAGAAATACATACTGAAGTATTTATGGAGCAAAGTATATGATGTCTTAAGATTTGCTGTAAATTCTCTAGCAAAAAAAAAATAGTAAAATGCAATTGTGAGTGAGGGATGAGCAGCAAAATGCTAATAACAGATGAAGCTGGTTGATGGGTATGTGGAAATTCATTATATTGTTTCTACTCATATACATCTGAAAAGTCCGTGATGAAAAATGAAAAATAAAAATTCAGGTCCTTTCGAGTCCATCACTTCAAAGACTGCCCTTAATTTCTGCTCAATCCTTCCTTAAAAATATATATATGAATATATATATATGAATATATATATATGAATATATATATGCTTTATAGCTTCTAAACAATTTTCTTTTCTGTAATCTTCAATATAACTCTGTAAATTAGGAGTATTATTCCTGTTTCAGACTTAAGGAGAGAGAGCTACAACTAGTAAATAGGATCAGATCTCACAGCTAAGTCTTTTAGTAACAAAAGCACTCTTCTAATACAGCAATTAAGGTTGCACACCAGGCACTGTGGGCCTACTCATACTCCACCCAGTACCAGTACTTTTTCTCAGATTCATTACTATCCCATAATCCTGGGAGTTTGAGCTTCCTAGGAGCACTAAGCATTATCCCATTCAGTCCATGAAAAGATTCGTACTCAACAGCTTAATTAAAAGAGGCAGATTTCAAATTTGCTCAGCCATCAACCTTCCTTGCCAAATTCAGAAACTAACATGAATTTGATATACAACTTCTGAGTGATCCGATAGTGTGCCAATTTCTGCTCTAAAGTGAACTCCTTGTGACTCCATTTCTCTAAATATAATATTCCACCATTTACCTATACTATACAGCCATTACAGGGACCAAAGCTCAGGTATATGAATTCTGAGCTCTAGAAATAAAGGAACAATAATACTGATCAACTTCGAAAGTCAATTTTGTATAATTCTACAACATTTACCACAAAACTGGCAAATCAAAAAAAAAATCACAGTTAGTACTTATTTTTAAGATACCATGTTTTTAAAAGCATCATCACTATGTTTGGTATCTGTTCTTCTATGCTAACCTTGGCATTACAAGCTCATTCACAACTTACTTCAGAAGCCTAAAATATGCACACCAAAGGCTTGAGATGTTTATTCTCTCCAACTTTTAATCATCAAAACTG
Source organism: Cacajao melanocephalus (assembly GCA_963573385.1). NCBI lineage: Eukaryota > Metazoa > Chordata > Mammalia > Primates > Pitheciidae > Cacajao > Cacajao melanocephalus. Next base: position 20,057 of record CAUYLG010015959.1, read on the forward strand.
CAACACTTTTCCCCTCTAGTTCACTAGCTTTGCTGAGTTATTCAGTTATTTAACTAAGAAGTTATCCAGTATCCAAAACTTCACTAGGTTAAAATTTAGTTTGCCTAAGCTGAACAGAAGCCTATGATTAGATGCAATGTTTAATGAGTTTCAGATTTAGTTGGAACTACAAACATCTTAAAAATGAACTGCCAGCCAGGCGTGGTGGCTCATACCTGTAATCCCAGCACTTTGGGAGGCTGAGGCGGGCAGATTACAAGGTCAGGAGTTTGAGACCAGCCTGCCCAACATGGTGAAACCTTGTCTCTACTAAAAATACAAAAAATTAGCTGCACATGGTGGCACGCGCCTGCAATCCCAGCTACTTGGGAGGCTGAAGGAGGAGAACTGCTTGAACCCAGGAGGTGGAGGGTGGGGTGAGTGGAGATCGCGCCACTGTACTCCAGCACAGGCGACAGAGCAAGACTCTGTCCCAAAACAAACAAACAAACAAACAAACAAACATGAAATGCCTCCATCTTAACTTTTACAAACCAACCACTTATGTCACTACCTAGCTGTCTTAAACTATACTGATTTCCACAGGCTGACTAAACGTAAGTAACCAGTTATAAACTCCATTTTCACATTAAGGGCCAATATATCTAAGGAAAGGATCTATTCTTTACTCAAAACAGTATTATTGAGGCATACTAAGAAATCTTAAGTCTGGCACAAAACACACCTTTAAGCCTAAGTGTCAATTCATGTTTGCTGAATTAACTGGAAAAACAGGCTTAATAATGGCATACTAAAACAACCATGGTAAGAAAAAATTGCCCTTTAGGACAATTACTTGTCACTATATGTCAACAGTACTACACTGGTTAAATTAAATTCATAAACAAATTGCTGACCTGCCCAATAGGATAGTGTGAAAAATCCTGGCACCTGGAAAACTGCAAAGAACAGGAAATTCTGCAGGTGCAGTAACAAACTACATCTTACCCATGACCCAGAAATGCCTCAGAATTTATTACACAACCTGCTGCAGAATTCTCACTTTTCAAGTGGAAATGAACCATGAAGTCACACAATGCAAGGCTGTGATTTTATTATTGATGTCATCAACTGTACCCTTTCAAGTTATGCTAAAGTTAACTAAAGAAAGCAAATGTTTAATATAGCGTTAGTTATGTCAGAAGTTAAGAGAATTTGAATACCAAATAAATAAAATTTAGGACTGCTCCATTCACTCAGCCACGTGCACATATGGAGAGTCTATTGTGAGGTAGGAACTATAGTTCTCAAATAGGATGCACTTAATGGACCTTTATGACAAGAAACAATTCAAATCAGACATGAAAGTTATAAATCAGATCATTTGGTCACCTCACTATTCAATGCAAGAACTAAAAGCTATATTAAAGATTAACACACCTTTCAGGCTCAAATCACCTAATTATCTATAACACCATTAATCTGGCCTTATTTACTTTATTTCTATTTTAACTGACATATACATTAAACTTAGATCTCTCAGTAAAGTTTTCTAAAACTAGACTTGATTAGCAAGCCTCTTAGAATTACCAGTCAGAAACAGTTTCTATAGCTAAACGAATTTTGAAAAACCACCAATCTTCCAATAAAAGGACCTATGCAAAACAAATGAAAACAGAAAAGCAATAAAATGGGTAACAGTGTTCTAACATGTTACAAAAGAAAGTAAACTATTAGAATAGATCACCTAGCAAAGAAAGACCACTATCAGAGCTGGGTATTACCAAGCTCAAGGCAAATTAATGTGTGATAAAGTAACCTATGCTGACGCAGGAGAATGGCTTGAGCCCCAGGAGTCCAAGATCAGCCTGGGCAACACAGCAAGACCTGGAGACTTGGTCTCTATTAAACTTAAAAAAAAAAAATAGCCAGATGTGGCGCATGCCTGTAGTCCCAGCTACTCAGCCACTCAGAATGCTAAGGTGAGAGTATCACTTGAGTTCAGGAGTTCGAGGTTACAATGAGCTATGACAACACCACTGCACTCCAGTCTGGGCCACAGAGCAAGAAGACCTTGTCTCTTTTAAAAAAAAAAAAAAAGAGCAATTTGCTATTTACCTTTTGCTGTGTCAATCATGACCAGCATCCGGAAGGCTCTTTACAACTCGTAAACCAAACACAACATTAAGAAAGCATTTAAAAATCATTCGCCCTCAAATACAGCATAACCTGTCAATGCACATGGAAATACCAAATGACAGGTAATTATCTGATAACTAAAACTTGAAAAAGAAGTATTCAATAAATCAGAACAAGGAAAGCTTGACGTCACTAGCAGACAAGATAGCTCTATTTTACTGTTCCAGCCACTCAGACAGTAATCCATTTTCTGCAAAATAAATAGGAAAATGTATTATGTTTATTATTTCTGATATAAGAATTGAATTCACTGAGCCAAAGAAGTACTCTGTCTCTGGAAATTCCTGCTCAGAAACAATCTTGGGCTATAGCTAGAACCCAACGTCTCTCACAAGCTTCTGCTCAGGCTGAAGAATTCAAATCGGCACTAACACTTAGCTGAGAAATGGGAAAGGTAAGCAGAGAGCAAAGAATGAACAAACTTCAATTTGTAGACATCTCTGATATTCACATAAGTTTCATCTCTATTCAACTTTCTCACAACAAATTAATCCAACTAATGGCAAATTATGAAGTACTAATTAATTATAGTTGACCAGTCTAAAAACCACAGGGGAGAAAAAAGGAACTAAAGAAATAACATCTATTCCCATATTTACATAGTTCTAGTCTTCTCAAAGACTTAAACTTGTTTTATATAAGCCAGCTTGATTCTCATGGGAGACGGATAGAGTCAGGTTTCTGGACAAGAAAGCAGCACAAAGGGATTAAATATCTTGTCCAGCAAGTTACCAGTGAAAATGAAACCAGAACGCAATTATTCAGCCTACAAAGCCTACATAACCTGCTTTTCTTGGTTCATAAACTCAGGATATCCAAAGTGCCTACAAATCATCCCAACTCATAGAACTTTACAGAACAAATATGTATAATCAGAACACTTTGCTAGAATTGAGTATTCTGAGCAAGAAAGTACTCGGCACCCCAAGTCAATAACATGAACTCACACAATGGACTTAAAAAATAAGAGGAGGAAACAATGGCTATGTTGGAGAGAATTTTCAAAGCTCCTTCTATTCATCTTATATCCTATTGCTCAAACTCTCTGCCAAAAAGCAAATGAGGTCAGACATGCTCCCTATAATTATATTGCATACATACATAAAATCTCAAAATGCTATGAGTTTCAATCGAAGGCATATTATACTTTAAAAATCTTTCCCTCCAAAAATAAAATATTATAGCAACGCCTTCAGAGCATTATTTTGCTGCCATGACACACTATATATTTGGATTTTACAAATCATTAGCATCCAGTTGTTTTTTTTTTAATATTTATATTTACAGATTCTGATTAAAGTTTGGTGTTCTGCTCCGCCCTCATTATGTTTAGGCAAGATTCCCACTTCCACTCAAATTTATTATTTGAACATACAATGGCTGAAGATACTTCCTAAATTGACAAAAGAAGAAAACTAATCAACCCAGAAAGCTCCCAAGCTACCAAAGTGGACCTTTTATTTGAAATCTACTAGATACCACACTACAGGTTACGTGAAGCCCACGAAGTGATAATTGAAATTATTTCTGCAACACGATGAAATTTATTTTTTAGCAAAATCTGTAAGACTTAATTTTCAACTGTCAAAAGGGAAGTTGTTTTCCAAGATTCTAGGAAACCTTGCTTACTGAAGCAGTCTCAATGTAGTTTGCTTAATCCTTTCAAATCCCAAAGAATCTAACACCAGCCACAGAACAGTGAATGAGACTTGCACTGAAATCAATGTCTGTGTTCAAACCCCTAAAGGTTACTTCCCATGTGTTTGGCAAGCTGAAGGCCATATGTCCGCCCAACCCTGTGTCTTTCCTCAATAAAGCTAATATGACACTTCCCAACTCAAATCACGAATCCGAAAGCCTCCAACTAAATTTTACTTCAACTATTCAGGAGAAAAAGTCAACAATCCAGAATCAGTTATTTATGCCTTTAAACAGTGTTAGAGTCAAAAAGCTCCAATTCTGCCACTTTAAGGAGCTAGGGTGGGCATTACTTCTGTCTGCCGGTAGCATGGGACTCAGATATTACATCACCCCATGCCTGAATACAGTCCCATTACCCAGAAAGCACCAGGGTATCTGAGACATTGCACCAAGGTATCCCTTACTCCCGCTCTTATACATAGCCCTTGAATGCTACTGGCTGCTGGGCCTGCTCTCTTGCAGTTTCACAAAGACATCTGCCCTGCACCTGCTGCAATCCCATTTCCATTCACTCTCGGTGCACTCCTCATGACCCTGTGGGGCTCTTCTGTCCACTCATCAAACCAATAAGCTAGGATGATACCCACCACACATCTCTTCCAAATTTGGGGATGTGCACTCATTTCTCCTTCCCCCTCCCCCCTTCCTCATTTACTGGGTTCTGGAATTAAAAGCAGGCTCGATGTTCTCTCTGACCCTAGGAGTATGAGCTTTCAGATATGACACTGGGTTTAATGTCCTCCATTTTCCATCAACATCATCCCAGGATCCAGGTCCCCCCACCTCACCCCTCAATCTCCAGTTTCTCTTAGTATGGAATTTAATCCTCTCCATTTAGTTATTTTTCCAACTTTTTCACTCTGCCTGCCCTTCCTTATACTTTCAGTGACCTAAAAATTTTAGCCCCTTTCATCTCTCAATACTCAAGTGTTCCAATCTCTTCCCAGACTCCCACCCCTTGGATCTTCCATACTCTCTTAAGCAACCTGTGTTCCTGGCTCTCTTCAACTTAAAGTCATTTCCTGCCCTAAACCTGGGCATCCTATTTCCCACCACCACCACCCCATTCAAATCCAGCACCTGTGTCTTTCTAGTTACAGACACGTCCACATACATCCCTACGTCGCCCTTCTCTTACTCCACTACAGGTACTAAGCATTCTTCTACATTCTCTACCCCAAAATCGTCTGTCTACTTTCCTTCTTTCTCTCTACCTCCCTTCTTCCTACAGCACAAAATTCAGTACCCCAAACCTGTGCTTCCCTCCCTCCACCTACTGTACTCCAGACCTCTCCACCTTCCCCTCCAGTCTATCCCGTTGTCCCCCTCTACTGATTTCCTTCTCACACAGTCCCCTCCACCTTCCTCCTCCCCAACCTCTCCACATTTCCTGCCTCAGAAATCTTTCAATTTGTCCCCACTTTACCTACCACTCCAAGAACACTTCCCTTTCCTCACCCCCTTTTGCCCTCTACCTGACACACACTCCATGACACCCTACACACCTGTCCCCCTCCCCCAGCTCCTGCCCCTAATGTCCTCCAACACTTGCCAAGAGCCCCTCACCCTCTGTTCTACCCCAAAGTTCGCTCTCTGGCTGCTCCCACCTTCTTCCCTACTGCCTGCATGAACACCCTCCATTTCACTCACTTCTACCGCTACCCTTTAAATGCCTCACACACCTCCAGCTCTCCATCTCCATCATACTTCTCCTGTTATCCCCACCTCTCTCCAAGCCCTCAAACTCAGTCTCTGCCCCAATCAACTTCCCCCTTCCATCCCATACTCCTCTTCCCTGAGCACCATACAGACACCTGCCTTTTTATCCTCACCTGTCAACCCACTCCTGCCTCCCTGCAGTCTCCCCTATACACCTGAAGACACACTCCCTCACACCCCTCGCAGGTCTTCTGGAGCCCCTACGGCTACCCTTCATTTCCCTATCACCCCAGACACCTAGGCACCCTGCTCCCCTCTCTCCCTTTCAGGAGCTCCCTGCCGGCCCTCACTTCCCCCTGCCCCGACCCCCTCTCCATCGTTCCCCTTCACCGGCGTCCCGGCGGCCTTCCTAATACCCGCCCCACTCCCTGCCCCTGATACGCAGCGCTCCTTCCAGTCCGGCTCGAGTCCCCAGTCTTCTCCCTCCATTCCCACCCCACTCGCCCGTGCCCTCCCCAAAGGCCCCCACACTCCCTCTTGAACTCCACAATATGGTGCCCCCCCCACCGGCCGGAATGTCCTCCATCTCGCACGCGCCTGGCCCAGGAGGCCCCCCAAACCTGCCCAAAGGCTGTCCTCCTCCATTGGGCCGGATCCCTCTGCACCCCTATTTACCCCCAAATCTGCCCACACCCTCCGCCTGCCCCCGAAGCCTCTCCCACAGCTCCTTCCCCCAATGTCCTCCAACACCTGCCCCGAGCCCCTCGCCCTCCGTCCCGGCAGACCTCCCGGCGCCGCGTCCCCCCACCCTGCCCACGCCCTCCCCTGCTCGGCCGGGACCCCGTCCCCGCGAAGGTGAGGAAGGCTGCCCGCTGCCCTTGCCCGAAGCGGCTGGGGCACCGCAGCGGCGGCGGCGGCCACAATGCCGGAGCCGCGGGGCCGGGATTGCTCCCCGCTCTCCGCCTCGGCCGCCACCGCCGCTGCTAAGGACGCACAACAAACAATGCGGGGCCCGGGCCGGCTCCGCCAGCCGCCTCAACCGCCTCAACCGCCGCCTTAACCGCCGCCCGCCCGGGACGGCCCGCCGCGCAGGCGCCCGACCCGCCGCCGAAGCCTACCCGCGCCGCCGCGCTCTGCCCGCGCCCGGTACCCGCTCCCGCTCCGCCGCCGCCGCCACCTCGCCCGCTCGCGTCTCTGGCTCCTCAGCCCAGCGGCGGCGGCTGCGGCGGCTGCTGCCCTGGTGGCGCTCGCGGCTCCGGTCTCCGCTTCGGCGGCGGCAGCGGCGGCGACGGCACGTGACACCGCCGAGCGCGCCCATTGGCAGGGCTGGGGGGCGGGCCCCGCGGCTGCTGGGGAACGGAAACCCCGCCCCCTCGTTCGCCGCGCGCCCCGTCCACGCGCGCCCTGCCGCACCTGAGAGCGCCAGCCAGCGCCCGCCGCCGCCGTGCCGCGCCGCCGCCTGCGCCAACTGCGCACCTGGGAGCGCGCAGGGAGCACTCGCGGCCGGCGGCCGCATGCACCTGCGAACGGACGCTTACGTAAACTGCGTCCCCGCCTTCCTCCCGGCGCCAGGCCCCTCCCGCTGCAGCACCTGAACCCAGCTGCGCTAGCGGCGTAACTGCGGCGGAGCAGAGACGAGCTGCGCGGGGAGGCTAGAGAAATGCACGGAAACTTCGTAACTTCCGAACCTGAGAGCTGCGCCGAGCCGCGGCAGCGAGCCGCCCTCCCCGGGCCCCTCACCCCAGTGCAGGATGCCCCCCAACCCCAGCAGCCACACAAACGGAGTAGGCGCCTCACTGCCTCCCGAGGTGGAGGGGCAGGCCAGTGGGCTTTGACTTGCGCCACTGCCCACCTGCTTGCTGGCCGCGTGACCTTAGCCAAGTTACAGAACCACCCTGAGCCTCAGTTTCCCCATCAGGGAAACTGGGACAATAATTCCAATTTAGGAGCTGTTGGAGAGATGGCATAAGACAATAGGGGTGAATTCTCCTGGCACATAGCAGTCATTGAACAGAAGCTGCTACAATCACCTTCACACGCCCATAATGAACCACCCTGGGATTGAGTTTGGGCCCAGGACCTCTCTGACCTCCTTACGGTTGAGTCAGACTTAGGCTGAACACCTACCAATTCTGTGCCAGGGGAGGCGCTGGGGCAGAAATAAAGGTTCACCTTCTATCCTACAGTCACTGGCTGCACGTTGTTGGTGCCCAGCATTCTGCCGGCGGGTTCAGTCCCTACTGAGTACCTGCTGTATACTGGGCACAGTGTCCGGTGCTGGGATTCACTAGCAAATGAGACAATGTCCTTGCTTTAAAGCAATTCCTAGCCTGGGGCAGAAACGACCTGACCACTCAGTGCTGGGACAAATTGAGGAGGGGCCTCCCGCAATAGTCCCCTTGGGGCCTGTTTCATCTTTTAACACACCAGGCTCAAATATTTTAACAGCTCTGTTTCGTTCACAGAATAAAATGTAAAACCCCAATTTCAACTGAAACGGCTTGGTGATCTGGCCTTAAGCTTCAAGGGGCACACCCTTCCCTTTGCCCCTCCTTCAGGCCAGTTTGACCCTCCAGCCACGCAGAACTACAGAACTGTTGTTTCCAGAGTATGCCCAGGTGTGTGGTGGCCCTGAGTCTCCTGAAACAGATGCCAGGCCACAAATCTCTTTCTGAACCCTCTCCCCACCTCTGACCACCCACATCTTCCTTGACCCTCCTGAAAAAATTCTGGGTATCCTTATCAATCAGCTCAGAGTATATTCTCTGGAGATCCTTGGCTGCCTCAGACACATGGTCTAAGCTCCCTCTGCTTGTACATAGTCCTGTTAAGCCATATGTTTTCTCATGGCACTGGATTGTAATTGTTTAGCTGTCTGTCTCCTCCCTGGTCTCTAAGTCACTTGAGGACAGGGTCATCTTCCTGCCTGAGTGTATTAAGGAAAACTACACATGCACATGAGATGAGATCATGGAAGCTGGGTTTTGCAAGATGCCCATAAGTATTAGAGGGAGAAGAGGCACCCCAGTGTAAAGATCCAGGTTCACTGCATACTAGCTGTGTGATCTTGGAAAATCAGTCTCTCTAGGTCTAAGTTTACTCAACTGTCAAGTGAGACTAATAGTATTGCATATTGAAGGGTTGTTAGAAGGATTCATTGCAACAATATATCTAAGGCACTCAGCAAGGTGTCCAGCACTTGGTTAAATTTTTAATTTTTTTTAAATAGAAGAACAGCATGGCATTGAGGATTCAATAGTATTTCTTTTTTCAGTATCTTTACTGCCTTTGTAACTCCAAACACTGATGACAAAAGATGCAAATGACGTAAAAGGAAAGAAAGTAAAAAGTTAGATCAGGCGGGGCTCATGCCTGTAATCCTAGCACTTTGGGAGGCCAAGGTGGGCAGATCACTTGAGGTCAGGAGCTCGAGACCAGCCTGGCCAATGTGGTGAAACCCTATCTCTACTAAAAATACAAAAATTAGCCGGACATGTTGGTGCAAGCCTGTAATCCCAGCTACTGGAGAGGCTAAGGCAGGAGAATTGCTTAAACCAGGGTATGCGGAGGTTGCAGTGAGCCAAGATCGCGCCAGTGCCCTCCAGCCTAGGCAACAAGAGCAAAATTTTGTCTCAAAACAAAAGTTAAAGTCCCTCTCCTTTCCTGCCCTTGACTCCACTCCCACTACCTCAATCCCAGCTCCCATAATTTTTCATGTCCCACGTTACATGTCCAAAGAAAGAAGAGAGTTACAGAAAATTATTTATCTGTAATGTGTATGTTGGATTCTCCATACAAAAATATCACAAAGGATTAAACACCACTATTGGTTATGCCTGGAAGATAGAAATTGGGTGTGGGGATGGAGGACTTAAAATTTTCTGCATTGTTTTAATTTCTTAAGAATATATACACAGATTTTTGTTTTGTTTTGTTTTGTTTTGTTTCTTAGAGGGAGTCTTGCTGTTTCACCCAGGCTGGAGTGCAGTGGTGTGATCTTGGCTCACTGCAACCTCTGCCTCCTGGGTACAAGTGTCTCCTGCCTCAGCTTCCTGAATAGCTGAGATTACAGGTGCCCGCCACCACATGTGGCTAATTTTTGTATTTTAGTGGAGACGAGGGTTCACTATGTTGGTCAGGCTGGTCTCAAACTACTGACCTCAAATGATCCGTCTGCCTCGGCCTCCCAAAGTGCTAGGATTGCAGGCATGAGCCACTGTGCCCAGCCTGTTTTGTTTTGAGACAGAGTCTCAGTCTGTCACCCAGGCTGGACTGCAGAGGCATGATCTCGCCTCACTGCAACCTCCGCCTCCTGGGTTCAAGCAATTCTCCTGCCCTAACTTGCTGGGATTACAGATGTGCCCCATTATGCCAGTCTAATTATTTTGTATTTTTAGTAGAAATGGGCCAGGCTGGTCTTGAACTCCTGGTCTCAAGTGATTCTTCTGCCTTGGCATTCCAAAGTGCTGAGATTACAGGCGGGAGCTGCCAAGCCCAGCCCACACATAGATTTTTAACAATTTACTTGAGGTATATTTACACATAAAATTATGCATTTCAAAAGTATACAATCCAATGATTTTTCGGTAACTTTACTCAGTGGTGCAACATTAACATAACTCAGTTTTAGAATATTTAGCACACCTTATGGATCCCCCATAAGACCCCTTATGCTCATTAAGTGTTCATCCCCATTTCCACCCCTAGCCACAAGCAAACACCAGTCTACTTTCTGTCTCTATTTTTTGCTTTTTCTGTTATATTTGATAATTTCTTTTTTTTGAGACAAAATTTCATTCTGTCACTCAGCCTGGAGGGCAGTGGCTCAATCTTGGCTCACTGAAACCTCCGTCTCCCAGGTTCAAGCAATCCTTTCACCTCAGCCTCCCAAGTAGACAACAGGCATGTGCCACTGTACCAGGTTAACTTTTTGTATTTTTTTAGTAGAGAATGGGTTTCATCATGTTGCCCAGGCAGGTCTCAAACTCTGGGCTCAAGTGATCCTCCCTCCTCAGCCTCCCAAAATGCTGCAACTACAGGTGTGAGCCTCTGCAGAGGGCCTGATACATTTTTGTAAAAAATCAAATAGACCAGCAGGCTGCGGTGGTTCACGCCTGTAATCCCAGCACTTTGCGAGGCTGAGGCAAGGGATCACCTGAGGTCAGGAGCTTGGGACTAGTCTGGCTCACATGGCTAAACCCTGTCTCTACTAAAAAACACAAAAATTAGCCAGGTGCAATGGCAAGTGCCTATAGTCCCAGCTATTCGGGAGGCTGAGGCAGGAGAATCATTTGAACCCAGGAGGCGGAGGTTGCAGTGACCTGAGATCATGCCACTGCTCTCCAGCCTGGGTGACACAGCAAGACTCCGTCTCAAAATAAACAAATAAATATAAAATAGACCTTTTCAGCCTGGCACAGTGGTTCACTCCTATAATTTCAGCACTTTCGGATGCCAAGACAGATAGATGTCTTGAGGCCAGGAGTTTGAAACCAGCCTGGCCAATATGGTGAACCCCTGTCTCTTCCAAAAAATACACGAATTAGCCCGGTGTGGTGGCACATGCCTGTAGTTCCAGCTACTAGGGAGGCTGAGGTGGGAGAATCACTTGAATCTGGGAGACAGAGGTTTAGGGAGCCAAGATCATACCACTGCCCTCCAGCCTGGGTGACAGAAGTCTCAAAAAGAAAAAAAATTAAAGACCTTTTAGAAAAAAAAGAATAAAGGCCAACAGCGGTGGCTCACGCCTGTAATCCCTGCACTTTAGGAGGCCGAGGGAGGCGGATCACCTAGGTCAGGAGTTAGAGACCAGCCCAGCCAACATGGTGAAATCCCATCTCTACTAAAAATACAAAAATTAGCCAGGTGTGGTGGCAGGCACCTGTAATCCCAGCTACTCGGGAGGCTGAGGCAAGAGAGTCGCTTGAACCCAGGAGGTGGAGGTTGCAGTGAGCCAAGATCACAACATTGCACTCCAGCCTGGGAAACAAGGGCAAAACTCTATTTCAAAAAAAAAGAAGAAAAAGAAAAAGAAGAAAAGTGTCATCTCCTAATCCCACCCAGTAATAATAACCCAGCCTTTTCCTGTGCATATATATTGTTCCAGCCTTTTCCTATGCATATAAATATATCTTTTACAAAGTGAGATTATTGTATGCCTTCTGTTTTGATAGTTTTCATTTAATATAAAATGAATGCACTTCTTTTTGTGTAACTAAATATTCTTCTGCATAATGTTGTATTTTAAGAAATGTTTAATTAAACCAAGTACCTATGTTGGGTATTTGGGTCCTTTCCAGTATTTTCACTGTTATAAACAGGGGAAGGTAATAGATGTTGTAAAGCTCTTGAGCTCAGTGTGCCTTGAAATCACACCTAAGTTCAAATACCAGCGCCCCCTGTTTTATCCATTTATTGCACACATATTTACTGAAAACCTATTACATGCTAGTTCCTAGGAATACAAAAGCAAGCAAACAGCTATACTGCCCCAGCTGAAGGTGGACTCTGGTCTAACTCCCAGTCCAAGGCTCTTGGTCCCAAGCTACACTGTCCTCTATAGAAGGCACTCATCTTTGGCTGGATACAGTGGCTCATGCCTATAATCCCAGCACTTTGGGAGGCTGAGGTGGGTGGATCACCTGAGGTCAGGAGTTTGAGACCAGCTTGGTCAACATGGTGAAACACCATCTCTATTAAAAATAAACGATTACCCAGGTATGGTGGCATGCCCCTGTAGTCCCAGCTACTCAGGAGGCTGAGGCAGGAGAATTGCTTGAACCCAGGAGGTGGAGGTTGCATTGAGGCAAGATTGTGCCACTGCACCCCAGCCTGGGCAACAGAGTGACTCCATCTCAAAAAAAAAAAGAAAGAGAAGAAGAAGAAAGTGCTCCCCTTTAAAGAACCACTCTGAAGGCAGGGCAAGGCAGCTCATGCCTATAATCCCAGCACTTTGGGAGGCCGAGGTGGGTGGATCACTTCAGGTTGGGAGTTCAAAATCAGCCTGGCCAACATGGTGAAACCCTGTCTCTACTAAAAATACAAAAATTTAGCCAGGCGTGGTGGCGGGCAACTGTAATCCCAGCTACTTGGGAGGCTGAGGCAGGAGAATCGCTTAAACCAGGGAGGGAGGTTGCAGTGAGCTGAGATCATGCCATTGCACTCCAGTCTGGGCAAAAAGAGTGAAACTACATCTCAAAAAAAAAAAAAAAAGAAAGAAAGAAACCACACTGAAACAGAGGCAGTAAACATCTGGAACTGTGCTATCCACCCAACAGACACTAACCAAATATGGCTATTTAAATTTATAATTAATCAAAATTTCAATAAAATTTGAAATTCAGCTGCACGAGGCATTTTATGTATTCCATAGCCACGTGTGGCCAGTGGCTGTGGTACTGGATGGCACTGATATAAAACATTTTCATCACTGCAGGAAGTCCTATTGGTCAGCACTGACCTAAAGGAACAATAATTATATGGCAGTAATCACAAAAAGAATATCTTACTTGCATATTATTTTCCAAAGCACCTGCCCTGGAGATAGAGAGGTTGGTCTATTTATTTCCCACCCCTCCCCCAACTGTAGGCCAATTATATAGAAAGGAGCAGAAGACAAAAAATTGGCTGGTTGTGCTGTGGGTGAGGGGTAGGGTCATGGGGAATGTGACATTCCTCAACTTCCTGCCATCATTGCCTTTTTTTTTTTTTTTGAGACACAGTCTCACTTTGTTGCCCAAGTTATACCACTGCAGTGGCATAATCTCAGCTCACTGCAACCTCTGCCTCCTGGGTTCAAGCAATTCTCACCTCAGCCTCCTGAGTAGCTGGGATTACAGGTGCCTGCCACCACGGTCAGCTAATTTTTTTTGTATTTTTAGTAGAGACAGGGTTTCACCATGTTGGCCAGACTGGTCTTGAACTCCTGACCTCATGATCCACCTGCCTTAGCCTCCCAAAGTGCTGGGATTACAGGCACGAGCCACTGTGCCCGGCCTTCCTGCCATCATTTCTAAATCAACTTCTATCCCCAGTCATTCTGTCCTCCTTCCCTCTTTTACCAAAACCAGCTCCTCTCAACGAAGGCCAGGTCCCTTCCCCAGTGCCTGGATGCCCTCCTTTCCAGCCCCCCAAGGAACTACACTTCCCAGTTTGTTCCTCTCTGGTATGGCCAGCCTCTCCCTCTCTATTAGATTATTTCCATTATTATCCGAACAGTCTCTTCCATTGTTTAACAAGAAAAAAGAAAGAAACAAGATCTCCCAGTGATTCACCTGCACCTTACCATTCGAGAAGCATGGACCCAATTTCAGCAGGTACAGATGCCAATCAGAGCCTCAAATACCATAGGAGAATTGCTGTTGCTGATCTGATGTTCTGAAATGGTGAATAGCTCTTGGTAAGGTCTAAGCAAAACGAGATATAATCTTCATTCACTTTGCATAGTATTTACCTCTCTGGAGTATTAAAATCATGCCAGAATGTACTTTGTGTTTATATTAAAAATGGAGTTAGTTGTTAAGCTCACAAAATATGGGACTTTCACTCATATATATGTTCAGTGGGACATTAAAAAGTCATGTGATATGAAGCCCAGTGCAGTGGCTTGCACCTGTAATCCCAGCACTTTGGGAGGCTGAGGCAGGTGAATCACTTGAGGTCAGGAGTTAGAGACCAGCCTGGCCAACATGGTGTAACCCTGTCTCTATGAAAAATACAAAAATTAGCAGGGCATGGTGGCCTGTAATCCCAGTTACTCAAGAGGCTGAGACAGGAGAATCACTTGAACCCAGGAGGTGGAGGTTGCAGTGAGCCGAGATCATGCCACTGCCCTCCAGCCTGAGTGACAGAGTGAGACTCCAACTAAAAATAAAATAAAATAAAAAATATATATAAATACAATAAAATAAATCATGCAATGCTATCCATGCACTACATGATATCTAGCACCTCAGGCTTCTTCTCCTTCAATCAATAGCATTATGATTACCCAACTCCACCACAAATTCCACTTGTCTAAAAGCTCCCAGTGAAAACCATGGCTCTAGACTCTCATTCAACAGCCTACTCAGGATCTACTTAGATGTCACATGCTACTCAACTGTCCATAATTACCTAATCTTTCTCCTAAACCCCAAAACCATTTCTCTTACTTTTCCCATTTTCAATTCCCTTATTGAGACTATTATAGCTACTGATATTATAGGATATATGTGGGTAGAAATTTTTTTTATTTGTTCTTTTTGTATCCCTTAGAATAGTGCTGGGCATATAGTAGTCACTTATTAACATTTGTTGGATGAATATCCAGCAAAATTTCCCATTCTTCTTCATTGAGTAACAAGGCCCAAAGCAATTTGCAAGGGGAGGAATCTACAAGAAGAGAGAGCACAGACACTTAGGCAGAAGCCCCTGCTTCCTACAGAATCTCTTCTAATATTCTTGATAATTCTGTTGGCCCAAGAAGTGAAATAGCCAGAACTACTGCTTAAACTTTCCCACCAAAGTACTGTTGCCTGACTGGGAAAACTGAGTCAGCCCCCACTGGAGGTCTGGAAATAAGGCCCAGATTCACCCACCTCAAGCATAAAATTTCTTTGAAGTCTGGCCAGGTGCGGTGGCTCATGCCTATAATCCCCGCACTTTGGCAGATCACTTGAGTCCAGGAGTTCAAGATCAGCCCGGCCAAAATAGTGAAACCCCATCTCTACTAAAAATACAAAAATTAGCTGGGCATGATGGCAATCACCTGTAATCCCATCTACTTGGGAGGCTGAGGCAGGGATAACTGCTTGAACCCAGGAGGCAGAGGTTGCAGTGAGCCAAAATCATGCCACTGCACTCCAGCTGGGCGACAGATTAAAAAAAAAAAATTCTTTGAGGTCTCACATTTTATCTTTAAAATTCATGCAAAATTTATCTTTTATTCTCATGTTTGTTTTAACGTGAAAATAATGTTTTTAATTACCACCCTTTAGGAGAAAAATTCAAAGTCTGTTTTCCCAACTCTTCAAATAGAAATTCACACTCCAGGAAGATATTTCTTGTTTCTGCTGTGGCTCTGAGTAATTCCTGGCATACCACCACCTAGCTCTGGTGGTAATTGTACTAACAGCCAACATTTATTAAGCACTTATTATGTGCCAGGCAATATATTAAGCACTTAACACGCATTATGTCTTTAAACCTTGCAACAATCCTATGAAGTAGGTACAATTTTTATCTTAATTTATAGATGAGAATACCAAGGCTCCAAGAAGGTAAGTAATTTGCACTACATCACTGAGCCGATAAGTGGAAGACGTGGGATTCAGCTCAGTGTTCTCAGTCACTGTGCTGCCCATTGCAGTTTGAACAGCAAGGTCCTAGACTTCCAGAACAAGAAGGGCTTAAGGCAGCAGGAAAGCCCTAGGAAATCATCCAGCCCCAGTATTTCACAGACCAGGCAAAGTGCTAAGGTGCCTGTGGATTTCTTGGTGGACATATTTTCAGGGGTCCATGGGTGCTAAAAGAAGTTTCTAAATGGGTGTCTTTATTTCAATTATAATCTACAAATAATAATAATATGAGTAGGAATCACTGAAACAACCACCTCATCAACAATCCCTAGCACCCCAAAGTTTAGTGATGATATTTGTGCAAAGTGATGCCCAGAGTGACAGAGTTTAACAGATGCAGGTATCTTAGATTGGAGGCCAAATTTTCAAGGGTCAGCAAGAAATTGTTTCCTTTAAAATGGTGATTCTCGGCCAGGCACGGTGGCTCACACCTGTAATCCCAGCACTTTGGGAGGCCAGGTCGGGCTTCACAAGGTGAAGAGATCAAGACCATCCTGGCCAACATGGTGAAATCTGTCTCTACTAAAAATACCAAAATTAGCTGGGTGTAGTGGCACACATCTGTAGTCTCAGCTACTTGGGAGGCTGAGGCAGGAGAATTGCTTGAACCTGGGAGGTGGAGGTTGCAGTGAGCCGAGATTGCATCACTGCACTCCAGCCTAGCACCTGATGACAGAGCAAGACTGTCTCAAACAAACAAACAGAAAACAGTGATTCTGAACAAGGTATGATTTTGACCTCCTCTCACCGGCATATTTGGCAATCTCCAGACATTTTTAGTTGTAATGACTGGCAGCTGGAGGTAGGGGCCAGAGATGCTTCTGATCACCCTGCAATACACAGGACAGGTCCCCACAAAAAAGGATCATCTGGCCTGAAATGTCAATAGTGTGGGCGAAGTTGAAAAACCCAAACTTTAGGCTGGGCACGGTGGCTCACGCCTATAATCCCAACACTTTGGGAGGCTGAGGTGGGCGGATCACAAGGTCAGGAGTTTGAGACCAGCCTGGCTAACATGGTGAAACCCTGTCTCTACTAAAAATACAAAAATTAGCCAGGTGTGGTGATACGTGCCTGTAATCCTAGCTACTCTGGAGGCTGAGGTAGGGCATTGCTTGAACCCGGGAAGCAGAGGTTGCAGCGAGCCAAGATTGTGCCACTGCACTCCAGCCTGGGCTGCAGAGTGAGACTCTGTCTCAAAAAAAAAAAAAAAAAAACAAAAAAAAAAACTTTTTAAAAAGAGGGTCTATGGGGAAAACAAGGACAGAGTGGAGGGGAAAGGATTGAAAATAAGGCTTCTCTGAATGAACCTTCTTAGATAGCTTTGACTTTGAAATCGTGTAAATGATTCATGAAAATTTTTAAATCATTAAGTCATATAAATTTTAAAATAATCCCTACAATGAAAAACAAGCCAAAAACACAGACATATCTTTATATCAGGTTGATAACCTGACCATATGGAAACAAAGAATTACTCTAGTTGACTTTTAAACAAAGTATTTTGGGTCATATATCTTCAGTGGGATATGTTCTAAAGATAAGGGGGAAAAAAACAACAAAATCTTAAACTTCTTTCAAAAGTCTTATTGCTAGTGCTGTGGTTTAAATGTGCCCTGCCAAAAGTTCATGTGTTAGAAACTTGGTCCTCAATGCAACAGTGTTGAGTGGTGTAAACTTTAGGAGGTGATTGGGTCATGGTGACTCTGCCTTTATGAATGGTGATATGGTTTGGCTATGTCCCCACCCAAATCTCATCTTGAATTCCCACATGCTGTGGGAGGGACCTGGTGAGAGATAATTGAATCATGGGGGCAAGTCTTTCCCATGCCGTTCTCACAATAGTGAATAAATCTGACAAGATCTGACGGTTCTATAAGGGAGAGTTTCTCTGCACAAGCTCTCTCTCTTTGCTGCCATCCATGTAAGACGTGACTTGCTCCTCCTTGCCTTCCAGCATGATTGTGAAGCTTCCCCAGCCACATGGAACTGTAAGCCCATTAAACCCCTTTTTCCTGTATAAATTACCCATTCTTGGGTGTGTCTTTATCAGCAGCAGGTAAATGGACTAATACAAATGGATTAACCCATTCATAGATTAATGAATGAATGTATTAATGAGTTATTGAGGAAGTGGGTTAATTATCACAAGAGTGGCTCTGTTATAAAAGCCAGTTTGGCTGTCATGAGTCCCCTGGCCACATGATGCCCTTCACCACCTTGGGAATCTGCAGAGTCCCCACTAGCAAGAAGGGCTTCACCAGACATAGCTCCCTGACCTCAGACTTCCCAGCCTCCAGGACTGTAAGAAATAAATTTATTTCCTTTATAAGTTACTCAGTCTCAGGTATTCAGTGACAGCAATAGAAAATGGACTAAGACAGCTAGTAATAGTATTGATACCACTATTTTGAAGTATGTCAATTGTGGAAAAAATAATTATTATTATATTAATGTTGCTAGGATCCAAGATTGTCAGGACAAGAGATACAAACGTGACATCAAAGCAGCTAAGCAAAAAATATTATCATCTTAAATTTGAGTTAGAAATATCAGCACCACTTAGTAATTTTCCCCTTTTTAAAAAAATACATATCTCTAGCTCCATACAGTTTAAAGGCCAAGAAGCAATAGCAACCCAGTAACAATATGTACCCCCAGCAGGCACAGAGTGAAATCTCTAAATGCCATTCTACACAAAAATGGGCCAGGGCTTTTTGGAGAAATGGCTCATTACATATTCTCTTATACATAAAATGTATAAGGTGGCCAAGTGTGGTGTCTCACGCCTGTAATCCCAGCCCTTTAGGAGGCCAAAGCAGGTGGATTACCTGAGGTCAGGAGTTCGAGACCAGCCTGGCCAGCATGGTGAAACCCCATCTCTAGTAAAAATATAAAAGTTAGATGGGCATGGTGGCAGGCACCTGTAATGCCAGCTACTTGGGAAGCTGAGGCAGGAGAATCACTTGAACCTGGGAGGCAGAGGTGGCAGCGAGCTGTGATCCGACTATTGTACTCTAGCCTGGGCAAAAAGAGCAAAACTCATCAAAAAAAAAAGGCGGGGGGGAAGCAAGGAATTACCTTAGGAAAGTGCATTTAATACTCTCCTGGAAATTTAATAAAACCTGGAGGGTTTTCTAACAGAAAAAAAAGTTAAGAATTTATCCTGCCTTCCATTGTAAACTATATTTCAAGTAATATAGTTAAAACATCCACTGGACCACCTACATGCAGCTTCTTCATATGTCTTGAGCTTCTTATAGCAATAGCTGACAAATTACTTAAAGTAATCCCTAGGATTAGCCCTGTGTCATTTTCCATAAGTTTTGTTGGTTAAAGTAGTCACAGATTCAGCCCAGATTCAAGGAGGGTAGAGGAACAGACTCAGTGGGGGAGTTCTAGGCATGTACAGAAAAGGAAGGAACTGATGGTCCTTACAGAGAAGAGACAAGCTCCATAGACATGTGGTGACAATTCTGAAGCACAGGGAGTTGCTTTTCACCCTTTGTTCATTCCGCCTTTTAAACTTCTCTCAAATCTATTCTCTTGTGGTCATCCCTCCCATCATTATCTCAGTCCAACTCTGGGAGAGTGATGTCCTCATCTCCCCTCATTCTGTTATTGGCTAATTTTTGCAAACTCCCTGAGAGTTTTCCAGAAGGCCAGATAGCCCAGATAAAATGAGCAACTTTGTAAGGTGAAACTGCTCACAGGCTCACTGAACATTGAAAGGAAAGAATTGCCAGGTCTTCTGATTCTGCTGCCGCTGGTCACTATGTTCCTTTGCAAAGCTCACTTCTTAAAAACAGGTCACAGAAATCGTCCTTGCTGGGTCCCAGTGAGTTTGAATTTCTTTAAAAATAGCTCGTTCTTCAAGTGCAAAAAATAACATCTGAGACGTTTGTTTAAGTGTGAAACACACCTTTGTCATGATTCAGTACAGGCTGAACGGAAGTTTATTAAACTTCCCCAAAAGAAAAATTTTCTCTTGAACTAGGAAGCCTAAGAGATGACAGCTTGGGAAATAGGAGGCAGGGGAGCAGAAAGAAGAAAAGAGGCAGGTGGAGCAGAGAGAAAGCATGGAAGGTTCTTTCTCATCTCTGTGGCTTTCACACACTATTCTTTCCACCTTGAATGACCTTCCTCCTCTGGTGACCTTCCTCCTCTAGCGAGCTTGATAATGTTCTTGTCTTCCTTGAAGCCTAATTTAAATGTCACCTCTGTGGAGCTTTCTCTGACCCCTCCAGGCAGAGTTTCTCACTGCCTCTTTGTTCTCAAAACACTTTGTACATGTCTTTATTATTAGCACATCATATTGAAGTTGTCAGTTTACAGGTCTGTCTCCCTGCCTAGGCTGTGAGCTTCTCACCAGCAGGGACACTGGGTGAGTCATCTGTGAACCCCTCCGCCTGGCACTGGGCCTGGCACAAGGAGAGCATTGGCAAAGGTTGTTGATAAGAGATGGTCTCCAGGCTCAGCAGGAGATGCTTTAAATCCTGAAGTGACTGCTTTCATCTCTCGTTCTACTTTCCAAAAGGTTCCTGACGCTCTCCACACCCTTCTACTGCCAAATCTTTCAGTCTACCTGCCTCTGAACTCATATGCTGTGCCTTCACTCCTTTACAATGGAAGAATTGTCCTCACGCTACCTAAGGGCAGCTGCTCCCTGTGTCCACGAGATCCCATGCCCTTTGTTCCTGCATTTGTCCTCCTTTCTCCTCTGTCATTGATAATTTACCCTTTCTATTTCCACCAAAGTACAAATACTCTGTGTTTCTCCCAATTAAACACACACACACACACAGAGTCTCATTTGTCTGTAATTATTCTATTCTCTGCTCAACCCCACTCTACTCTGCCCACTCATTTAATCTTGTCAAGGTCACCAGTGATTTCCATGTTGCCACATCAAAACAGTCAGTTCGGTCTTGGCCTCAGCTTACCTGACTCAGTAGCAGTCAGCATCATTAATCCCTCTCTGCTGGAAACAGTTTCTTCCTGGGTAACCAGGACTCCACAGCCCCTCCTCATCCACCTCACCGGCCACGCCTTCTCAGTCTCTGTGGCTATGAAGGAGTCAGGTGATCCTTCCTGTCATCCCTACCTCTAATGTCCGAGTGCCCCAAGGCTCAGTCTCCGGACAGCCCCACTATCAAACTCACTCCCCGTGATCCATCCAGTCTCATGATTTGATATAACCATCAACAATACTCAAATTTCTACCTGCTCTCCCAATCTGAACTCCAGGCTCAGTGGCTAAGTGCTACTCAGCATCTTAACTTGGAGATCTAAAAAGCATCTCAAACTTAACATACTTGAAACCAAACTTGTGATTCACTACTTCTTCACGGGGGTCCCCCATATCTTCATAAAGGGCACCATAGTTCACCCAGCTGCTCAAGCCAAAAGCTTTGAAATTCTCTTTAATCTTTTTTTTTTTTTTTTTTTTTTTTTGAGACAGAGTCTTGCTCTGTTGCCCAGGCTAGAGTGCAGTGGCATGATCTTGGCTCCCTGCAACCTCCGCCTCCCAGGTTCAAGCTATTCTCCAGCTTTCCTGGTAGCTGGGGTCATGTGTGTGCATCACCACGCCAGGCTAATTTTTGTACTTTTAGTAGACATGGGGTTTTACCATGTTGGCCAGGCTGGTCTCGAACTCCTGACCTTGGGTGATCTGCCTGCCTCGGCTTCCCAAAGTGCTGGGATTACAGGCATGAACCACCATGCCTGGCATCTTTAATCTTTTCTTTGCCACTCTCTACATTCAGTATTTCAGGAAATTCTACTGGTCTGCCTTCAAAATACACCTAGAATCTAATCTTCATTCACCACGTTCCCTGCTACAACTGTTGCCAAACAATAACCTCTTTTCTTTTTCTTTCTTTCTTTTTTTTTTTTTTTTTGAGACAGGCTCTCACTCTATTGTTGCTTAGGCTGGAGTACAGTGGTGTGATCACAGTTCACTGCAGTCTCGACCTCCTGGGCTCAAGAGATCTTCCCCCCTCAGCCTCCTTAGTAGCTAAGACTACAAGCACATGTCACCACACCCAACTAATTTCTGTATCTTTTTGCAGAGACGGGGTTTCATCATGTTGCCTAGGCTGGTCTTGAACACCTGACCTCATATGATCCACCCACCTCGGCCTCCCAAAGTGCTGAGATTACAGGTGTGAGCCACTGCACTCAGCCTCAGACAATAACCACTTACTTGGTCTCTCTGCTTTCAAAATTTTTCAACCCAGTCACTAGAATGTCTTTCAAAAGAAAGAATCAGGAGTAATCCCACAAACAATGCGGCAATGGCTTCTCCCTACAAAATGAAATAAAGTGCAGAATCCTTATCATGGTCTAGGTCCCACGCTCTGTTTCCTGCCTCTCCCACCTCATCATCTTTTACTCTCTCCCATTCTCAGTGTGCCCCAACCACATGGGACTCCTTGCTGTTTCTCAAACAGGTGAAGCCCACTCCTGCCTCAGGGCCTTTGCACTTCCTTTTCTCTTTGCACTGAACATTGTTTTCTATGCAGGTCTTTGGAGGTTGGGAAAGAATGCTCAGGTCTTCACTCCTTCACTTCATTCAGGTTTTCGCTCAGATTCGACTTACTCAAAGAGGCCTTCGAGTAGAAACACCTCATCTAAAATAGCACTCTCTAATTCCTTAGCCTGCTTCATGTTTCTTAAGCATTTATGAATTTCACATTGTGTGGTATATTGATTTGCTATTTATTTACTTATTTATTATTTTTGAGATGGAGTCTTGCTCTGTCACCCAGGCTGGAGTTCAGTGGTGCCATCTTGGCTCACTGCAACCTCTGCCTCCTGGGTTCAAACAATTCTCCTGCCTCAGACCCCTGAGTAGCTGGGATTACAAGTGCACACCACCATACCTGGCTAATTTTTGTATTACAGGTGCAAGCCACCATGCCCAGTAAATTTTTGTATTTTTAGTGGAGATGGGGTTTCACCATGTTGGCCAGGCTGGTCTTGAACTCCTGACTTCAGGTGATCTGCCTGCCTCAGCCTCCCAAAGTGCTGGGATTATAGGCATGAGCCACAGCACCCAGCCTTGATTTGCTTTTTATGCCTGTCTCATTCACCTCCTAGATTGTTAGTACCACAAGAGCATTGTCATTTGGTAATTGTTAGTACCACAAGAGCATCAACCCCTCAATGCCTAGAAAAGTGCCTGCTATCCAGAAGTCAATAAATATTTATTGAATGAATGACTACCTGAATATCTGACTGAATGAGTCCATGTCTTTCTTCTGTCCCTGCCCTAGGACAGGCTTCAGCATCTTCCATCAGTGTAGTAGATCTCAAAATATGGCCAAAAATTCCTTCTACCAAATGCACATCCCCCTGCAATGTGACATTGCCTTACCTCCTATCCTGTAATCCCAGCACTTTGGGAGGCCAATGCGGGTGGGTCGCTTGAGGCCAGGAGTCCGAGACCAGCCTGGCCAACATGACGAAACCTGTCTCTACTAAAAAAATTTAAAAATTAGCTGGGAGTGGTGGCACATGCCTGTAATCCCAGCTACATGGGAGGCTGAGGCAGGAGAGTCACTTGAACCTGAGAGGCAGAGGTTGCAGTGAGTAGAGATCACACCACTGTACTCCAGCCTGAGCCACAGAGCAAGAATCTGTTTCAAAAAAAAAAAAAATAGAAGTAGAGCTTATTTCCCTACCTACCCACTGGGTCTGGGCTGATCTTGTGATCTGCTCTGGCCAACAAAATGAAGCAGAAGTGATTATTATATGACTTCCAAGGAAAGCTTTATGAATCCTTGGGCCACATCCAATGGCTCACGCCTGTAATCGCAGTACTTTGGGAAGCTAAGGTGGAAGGATCGCTTGAGTGCAGGAGTTTGAGACCCGCCTGGGCAACACATGGAGACCTCAACTCTACAAAAAATATTTAAAGATTAGCCAGGTGCCATGTCACGCATCTATGGTTCCAGCTACTTGAGATCACTTGAGCCCAGGAGTTCAAGGCTGCAGTGAGCCATGATCACACCACTGGGCAACAGAGCGAGACCCTGCCTCAAAAATAAATAAGAGACCAGGTGCAGTGGCTCACGCCTGTAATCCCAGCACTTTGGGAGGCCGAGGCAGGTGCATTACTTGAGGTCAGGAGTTTGGGACCAGCCTGGCCAACATGGTGAAACCCCATCTCCACTAAAAATACAAAAATTTGCTGGGCATGGTGGCTTGCACCTGTAATCCCAGCTACTCGAGAGGCTGAGGCAGGAGAATCGCTTGAACCCAGGAGGCCTGAACCTGGGAGGTTGCAGTGAGCTGAGATCATGCCACTGCACTCCAACCTAGGCCGCAGAGTGAGACTCCATCTCAATTTTTTAAAAATTAAAAAATAAATACGTAAATAAGAATCCATGCAATTTCTACCTCCTCTCTCTTAGAACGCTGTTCTGAGTCCTCCATGCTGAGAAGAAGTCAAAGATGAAAGACTGTGCTTGAGAGGAGGTGCAGTCATTGCCGGTGAGCACAGCCCCCAGCCACCCCGCCAGCTGAAAGCAGCTGTATGAGGAGGACAAGGGAGACCTTTAAGAGCTGCCCAGGCATTTCACAGAATGGTGAAAAACAATGAATCATTTTTTAAGCCAGTTAGGCTTTGGGGCTGTTTTGTTTCACAGTAAAAATAACTGATACAATCTGGATAGTTTCAGTAGCCCCCACTCTAGCTTTTCTTTCTCCAATCTTACCAACTTCAGTGCACCACCACAGGTCACCAGAATGGTCATTCTAACTTGAACTCTCACTGGATTAAAAATTTTGTTAAAAATCTTCAATGGCTCTCTCTTTTTTTTTTTTTCATTTTGTTTAGAGACAGCGTCTCGCTCTGTCTCCCAGGCTAGAGTGCAGTGGCAAGATCGACGGGACTCAAGAAATTGTTGTTGAAATGGATGTCTCGCTATGTTGCCCAGGCTGAGCTCGAACTCTTGGCCTCAAGTGATTCTCCCACCTCAGCCTCTTGAGTGGCTGGGGTTACAGGAAGTGGCTCCACATTTTATGTGATAACACTGAACCTCTGAATTGTAATGTATGAAACCTTCTGTGGCCCAGACCCTGCAGACCTCTTCTGTCTCATCTTCAGTACCATGGCGCCCTCTGTGACTTAGGCCCCTATTAGGAGGAACAGTTTATCTGTGGAGCTTCAAAACATTCCATTTATTGGGCTCCACCCCCAGACATTCAGATTTAATTGGTCTGAAATGGGACCCGGGCAACGGTATTTTTTAAAAAGCTCCCCAGTGGATGCTAATATATAGCCAGGGTTGAGAACCATTCAGCTAGAGGATCCAAAAGTGTATTTTAAATTTGCTGATCTTGCCTTCAAGGAAATTCAAAAGCTTCAAGGAAAGATTAAATTATGCTGTGTGCCCTTTTAGCATTAAGTAAGTGATATTGTGTTCTAAGTTTTGGGAAATTGGTAGTAGACACTATGAGAACATTGAAACATCAATTTATCAATATTTTATTTCCTCAATGTTAGACTGACTCTATCCATAGTCTCATGTTTCTGAATCAGATTCCACCTTATTATTAAATGTGTGCATTTAATGCTTCTTCATTTTATGAAAAACTAGTAATTTTACAAAAGGTGTTTCTTATTGCCAGCAGTGATCACAATTTAAAAAAAAAAAAAAACATCTTTCCGGGATGTGGCATTTTTCCACGTGCAAAGTACTGTAACTGCTTTGATCCCAATTGATCTTTCCATCAACCTGGTGAGGTGGAGCTTTTTCACTTCATTTTATGTGCCGTAACTGCTACAACTTATTGAGCACTTACCACTGCTCTAAGTACTTTGCAAATACTGTCTCAAAATGCTATCTCATTTAAGCCCCACAGCAACCCAAAATGTGACCATATTTTATGCACAGGGAAGCTGAGGCCAAGATGTTAGGTCCGTTGCCTAGGGTCATGGTCACACAGCTGGGAGAGGATAGAGCTGTGTGACCACGGGGAAAGGACATCATAGTCCTCAGGGACTCGGAGCATGCCATGGGGTTGTCAGGAGATAGTCCTTTCTGCTTGTTTCTCAGAATAAAGTTCAGATGTCTGACTTTATTTTTCTTTTTGAAATGGAGTTTCACTCTTTTGTCAGGCTGAAGTGCAGTGGCATGCTCTTGGCTCACTACAACCTCCACCTCCTGGGTTCAAGCAATTCTCCTGCCTCAGCCTCCCAAGTAGCTGGGACTACAGGCACATGCCACCAGGCCCAGCTAATTTCTTGTATTTTTAGTAGAGACAGGTTTTCACTGTGTTTGCCAGGATAGTCTCAATCTCCTGACCTCGTGCTCCACCTGCCTCAGCCTCCCAAAGTGCTGGGATTAGAGGCGTGAAAAGTGCAGATGTCTTAAGATGGCATTTGAAGCCATTTTCAATTATTCTCAAACTTATATTTCAATGGTAATAAAAAAAATCCGGCTAGGCACTTCAGGAGGCTGAGGCAGGAGAATTGCTGAAACCCGGGGGGTGGGCAGAGCTTTCAGTGAGCCTAGATCGTGTCACCGCATTCCAGCCTGGTGACAGGGTGAGACTCTGTATCATAAAAAACAACAACAAAAAAAAAACAACAAAACCCATAACCCCCTAATAAAGAAAGCTGAGAATAAGGATCTGAGTAATTAAGGGCGACGGCATGCCAGGCTCTTTGTACATATTACCTCTAATCCTCCTAACAACATGGTGTGAGGGGATTTGCAGGGGGCTTGGGTTGGTTGTGCTGTTAAGCACCCCTCCCCTTTCTTCTGGATTCTCTTCTAGGTATCATCCTCCAGGCCCCCATATTTTTGGTCTTAGCAGGGCTGTCAATCAAGGTGCCCCACTGTTCTCTGGGCAAGCGGTATTCATCACACTCTTTAGGGATTTGAACCATGAACAGAAGTATACGTCATCAGAAAAAAAATGGGTAGAGTTGAATTATCCCAGGGACAAAGTCCTGTCAATGGTGGTAACAATGATATTTATCGGGAATTTACAAGTGTGAGTACTGTAAGTGTTATACGTATAATAATTCATTTCATCCTGCAAACAGTTCTTTCAAGGAGGCCCTGATATACTCCCTGTCTTCCCTAACAGATGGAGAAATCGAGGCAACAGAACAAGGTCAGGCAGGTTTATGGGTAGAGCTAGATTTGAACATAGCCTGATGTGGAACCACTTGCTTCTGTAGTCACTCTATGGCTTCTCAGCTAGACTCTTGCAGATTCTGTCCCTTGAGCCTTTTCTGAGTCTAGTTCTTAGTCTGTCCCTTTAATTCATTCATCTACACCCCAGGCTTGCTATTAATCCCCTTCTTGACTCATGAACCAGAGTAGGTTTCTGTTGCTGGTGACTATGAAACCCTAAATAATTAAAGTCTTATTATGCCTGCTTGCAGGTGAGAGGTCTGAAGCTCTGGAGAGGTGAACAGACAAAAATCACCAGCTACTAATAGTAATGATGAAAGTAATAATAATAATAGCAATGGTAATAATGTTAATAACAGATAACATTTATTTGAGTTACTTGGCTTTTATTGAGTCCTTACTATAAGGCAGGCTCTGTGCTAGGGGATTTATATAAATTATCTCATTTAAACTTTACAACAACTCTAGGAGGTAAAACTTTTCTCAATTGAGATATAATTTACTTACTACAAAATTCACTCCGTGAAAGTAGATTTTAGAATATTCACAGGATTGAGCAACCATCACCACTATTTAATTCCAGAATCTTTTCATCACCCCATATATGAATCCTGTGCCTGTTAATTAGCCTTCATTTTCCATTCTCCCCTCCCCTTGACCCCTTGGCAACCATGAATCCACTTTCTGTTTATATGGATTTGCCTATTCTGAACATTTTATATAAGTGGAATTATAAAATATGTGGTTTTTTATGATTGTCCTTTTTCACTTGGAATAATGTTTTCAAGATTCATCTATGTTGTGCATTTTTTTTTTTTTTTCGAGACAGAGTCTCTCTCTGTCACCCAGGCTGGAGTGCAGTGGCGTGATCTTGGCTCACTGCAACCTCCACTTCCCAGGTTCGAGCAATTCCCCTGCCTCAGCCTCCCAAGTAGCTGGGATTACAGGAGAATGCCACCACACCTGGCTAATTTTTTTTTTTTTTTAGTAGAGACAGATTTTCACCATGTTGGCCAGACTGGTCTTGAACTCCTGACCTCACGCAATCCGCCCGCCTCAGCCTCCCAAAGTGCTGGGATTACAGGCATGAGTCACTGTGCCCGGCCTGTTTTTATTTTTTAATTGTGGTAAATTATATAAAGTATTCATCATTTTTACCATTTGTTAAGTGTACAATTCAGCAGCATTGAACACATTCACAAATGTCGTGTAACCATTACCACTATTCATACCCAAAACTTTTTCATAATCTCTAACATAAACTCGGCAACAATTAAACAGTAACTTCCCATCCCGCCCTCCCCACTGCCCCTGGTAACATCTGTTACTATTTTCTGTCTCTAGGAAGTTGCCTATTCTTTTTTTTTTTTTTTTTTTAGATGTAGTTTTGTTCATTTTGCCCCCGCCATAGTGCCATGGCATGATCTTTGCTCATGGCAACCTCCACCTCTGGATTCAAGTGATTCTCCTGCCTCAGCCTCCGGAGTAGCTGGGATTATAGGCACCCACCACCATGCCTGGCTAATATTGTATTTTTAGTAGAGACAGTTTCACCATGTTGGCCAGGCTGGTCTCAAACTCCTGACCTCGGGTGATCCACCTGCCTCAGCCTTCCAACATGCTGGAATTATGGGCGTGAGCCATTGCACCTGGCCAGAAGTTACCTATTTTAGGTACTTCACAGTATTTCAAACAAGTGAAATTATACAATACTAGTATGTTCTTTGGGTTTGGTTTATTTCACTTCATGTAATGTTTCAAGGTCTTTCCACATCGTAGCATTTGTCAAAATCTCATTCATTTTTTGTGGCTGAATAATATTCCATTGCATGCCTATGATGCATTTTGTTTATCCACTCACTAGCTGACAGATGCTTTGGTAATTTCCACATTTTTTTTTGGCTGTTGTGACTAATGCTGCTGTGAACATTGGTGACATTTATCTGTTCAGGTCCCTGATTTCTCTTTTTTTTTTTTTGAGTTGGAGTTTCACTTTGTTGCCCAGGTTAGAGTGCAGTGACGTGATCTTGGCTCACTGCAACCTCTGCCTCCCAGGTTCAAGTGATTCTCCTGCCTCAGCCTCCCAAGTAGCTGGGACTACAGGCATGCACTACCATTCCCGGCTAATTTTTGTATTTTTAGTAGAGATGGGGTTTCACCAAGCTGGCCAGGTTGGTCTCAAACTCCTGACCTCATCATCCTCCCACCTTGGCCTCCAAAGCACTGGGATTACAGGTGTAAGCCACCAATCATGGCTGAGTCCCTGATTTTAATTCTTCTGGATACATACCTAGGAGTGGAATTGCTGGGTCATATGGTAGTTCTATACTTTTAACTTCTGGAGGAACTGCCACACCCTTTTGTACAGTGGCTGCACCAGTTTACATTCCTACCACCAATGCATGTGGGTTCTGTTTTTTGTTTTTTTGAGACTGAGTCTTGCTCTGTCACCCAGGCTGAAGTGCAGTGGTGTGATCATGGCTCACTGCAACTTCCGCTTCCCAGGTTCAAGAGAGTCTCCTGCCTTAGCCTCCTGTGTAGCTGGGATTACAGGTGCCTGCTACCACGCCTAGCTTTTTTTGTTTTTTTTTTTTTTGTATTTTTAGTAGAGACAGGGTTTCATCGTGTTGGCCAGGCTGGTCTTGAACTCCTGACCTCAGGTAATCCACCCACCTCAGCTTCTCAAAGTACTGGGATTTTAGACATGAGCCACTGCACCCAGCCAGCAATTCTTGTGTCTCAGCCCCCGAGTAGCTGAGACCACAGGCACGTGCCACCACTACTGGCTAATTTTTGTATTTTTTGGTAGAGATGGGGTTTTACTATGTTGGTCAGGCTGATCTCGAACTCCAGACCTCAAGCGATCCATCTGCCTCGGCCTCCCAAAGTGCTGGGATTACAGCTGTGAGCCACCATGCCTAGCCCCCATGAGGGTTCTGATTTCTCTACATGCTCACCACTATTTTTCCATTAAAAAAAAAATTATAGCTGGTTGGGTGTGATGGCTCATGCCTGTAATCCCAGCACTTAGGGAGGTTACGATGGGTGGATTATGAGGTCAAGAGATTGAGATCATCCTAGCCAACATGGTGAGATCCTGTGTCTATTAAAAGTAAAAAAAATTAGTTGGGTGTGGTGGTGTGTGCCTGTAGTCCCAGCTACTGGGAAGGCTGAGGCAGAAGAATTGCTTGAACCCGGGAGGCAGAGGTTGCAGTGAGCTGAGATCATGCCACTGCCTCCAGCCTGGTGACAGAGTGAGACTTTGCCTCAAAAAAAAAAAAGTTATAGCCATACCAATAGGTATAAAGTGGTATCTCACAGTCGTTTAGACAGAGTTCATTCCTTTTAATGGCTGTATAATATTTCATTGTATGTATATGCCACATTTTCTTATTCGTTCATCAGTTGGTAGAGATTTGGGCTCTTCCCACCATTTGGGGGCTATGAATGATGCTGCTATTGTGAATGATTCATTTGAGGACAAATTTTTGTGTGGGCCTGTGTTTTCCATTTTCTTGAGACTATAACTAGAAGTAGGATTGCTGGGTCATGTGGTAACTCCATGTTTAACCTTTTGAGGAACTGGTTAGAACCATTTTTATCCTCATGTTTTACCTAAAGAAATGAGACCCTGAGTAGTTAGGTCACTCAGAGCTATACAACTAAGAAGTGCTCACTGGGCTTTGAGTCTGGTTGGCTGTCTCAGGAGATCAAAAACAGACAACATGGTCCTCCCTGAGGAAAGCTACGATTGCTCCAAAAGCAATCACTAACAGTGTGGGATTTACAAGCAATTTTGACATCTGAATAATGCTACTGTAACCCTCAGTAAAACAACTTAAAATTAAAACATTTTAATTATTACCTTATAATAATTATTATTAGCTATTATTTATTGGCTGTCTGCTATGTGCCTAGTATTTTACACACTCTAACCCTCAAAACCTCTCTGATTCAGGGTACCTGCCCTCTCCAAAAGATGAGACACCCAGATTCAAGCTTGACTTCCAACTTTTGACTCCTTCCCTAAACTTGTTCAGATGCCATCTCCAGATTCTCTACAGGGAAGGCTGGGTGAGGGGGCTTTGGAGTTAGACAGCCTCCAGGTTTGTGTCCTGCTCTGCCACTTAGGCAAGCAATGTAACCTCTCTGATTCTCAATGTCCTCATGTGGAGACAACAATATTAACTATCTTATAGAGTTATCATTAGGTTACATGAGTCAGCGCCATAAGAAATCCACAAATACTACTTTTAACAATAAGCTTGTAAAAACAAACAAAAAACAAAAAAAAACACTACTCCTGTGCACATTTTACAGATGAGAAAACTGAGCCTTGGCAGTTGATGTGATCTGTCCATGGTTCTGAAGACAGAGGTGGCAATGGTGCTTTTTCATCTTTACTGTTTCTGCTACTGACTGGTTCATCCCTTGTTCTGCCCATTCCATTTGTGGACAACACAAAACACCTAGGATTTCTCTATCCTATTCTTACGAAAGTTGAGTGAGTACAACCCTCTGGGGTCTCTACCAATTCCCTGTTCACATCCCCTTTCTCTCCAATCAGACTGTCTGCATCTCCCAGGACAGAACTCCTGCATCTCCCAGGAGCTCTGGCTGCAGCTTTAACTTTCAGTACCTAGCAACTGGGCATACTCCAGGAAGACACTGATGGAATGGAAGCAGAGGCTTTCAGCTCAAATTCTGACTCCAACACTCAGGCAAATAGCTAATCCCCTGATTGTCAGCTTCCTCAAATGTCAAGTGAGGACAGTTGTTACACTTCACAGGATTGCTGTGAAGGTGTGAGAGTGTATGGAACGTATCTGGTTCAGGTACCTGATGCAACATGGGTGCTCGGTAAATGCTCATTACCCTTTTATAGCCCTGTTCCCCTTGTGGGGTGGCAAGGAGAGGCTGAGGCTTCTAGAAGACAAAGCTCAAAGATGGAGTTCACTGGGCTAGGAAACAGCTTGGCAGCTGGAGTGAGAGCAAGGGAGGATTCAGGGGTGGCAGAGATCAAAGGCTAAATTATGCAGATTATTCCTTTGTTCCTTGTAGTTTGCACTTGCTTTGGTGCCTCCTGGGGTGTGAGGGAGACAAGCTCACATCATATGCACACAGATACACAAAAGCACACAGGGACAAACATACACATGAACCTAAATGCACATAAGAATAAATGCTACCACAACACACACAAACACATATATGCATGCTCACAAGTGTGTGTATGCACTCTGAAAGCAAATTTATCTGTGTGTTCAGGCTTGAACATGTATAAATGCACAATCGTGTGTTCATGCAAACACATATGCAGACACACGTGTTCACAACCACTAGCCCACACAGGCATACTCATCCACATGTGTGCACTCCCTTTTCAAATCCCAAACTCTAAATAGAAGCATAAGGTGCAACATATGTGCCTCTCTGTGGTTAAGACAGAGGAGGCTTTAGAAAGACAGTTTTGCAAAGAATGTAGAGAAATTGACAGGGATTTCATGCATTTCAGGAAAGGTTAAGAGGTGGAGGGTGTCCAATAGTAATAGCTGGATGAAAGGGTACAGAGGATAAGATGGGTCTATTAGGGTGAAGGGATAACCCAAGCCATCCACTATCAACCTGAATCCACATTAACCAAAGGTTTATACCAAAGGCCACCAACCAACTGATCACCATATTAGTCACAGTCAAATAAGGCCAATATGAACACGTAGCAATAGCTCAAGCACTGTTTGAAGTCCTTTACACATATTAACTTATTTAATCCTCAACAATAATAAGGCATTTTTTTCAATTTTCAGACTGGGAAAACTGAGTCAGGGTACCTGCCCTCTCCAAAAGATGAGACACCCAGATTCAAGCTTGACTTCCAACTTTTGACTCCTTCCTTAAACTTGTTCAGATGCCATCTCCAGATTCCCTCCAGACTGGTCCCCTTCTCACTTCTGGAGTTTCTATGGCTCTTTACTTGGTCTGTGACCAAGGGTCATTGTTCCCTGTCGATAGGCTGAACATCCTCTGCCCTCACTCATTCATTCATCACCACGCCATACATCAATAATTTACTTGTTCTCATGATTTATATTAGAGAAGGCTAACACGGTTTTGAGGGTTTGGTGATAGGGATGGGGAGCTCAAGACCTGTCTCACTGGGCAAGTGACTTCTTTATACATCTTTGTTGAAGTAAAATTAATATGCATTAAACTGCACATATATTGAATGTGTACAGTGTGATGTTTTTTGACATATGTATACATCCATAAAACCATCACCACAATCAAGTAAATAAGTATAACCATCATCTCCAAAAGTAGGAAGTTACTTTTAAGATGAAACATGAAGCAGAAGTGGGCAGGTGAAGGGGGAGCAGAAAGGGAAGACTATTTTAGGGAGAAGGGACCTAAGGCTCTGGGGCAAGAAAATGCAAATTTCAACTGAGAAACTGAAAGAAGCTCTGAATGCTAGAATGCAGTGTTGGGGCGGGGACAGAACCAGGGAGAAGCAGGCTGAGTGATTTCAAGGGGTCCTATCATGCCAGTCTGCACTGGGCCCAGCCCTTAGCCTCAGGCCAGCCCTTGTGGTCTAGGCCTCTTCCAGCCTCCCCATCCTGCTATGGAATAGCTGATCTGGTCGGGCTGGTACCCAGAATGCAGGCAAATGAAGTGTTTATCCCATGGACCAAGAGAGTAGGGCTCTCAGTCACCCAGGAAAGCTCTTGTAGCCTGCTCCTGGAGGCTAATCCTGCAAAACCTCTAGTAGCACTCACGTCTGAGTACTCAGTCCGCCTGTTAACTGGTGGGTGGCTTTTTTAAAAAAAAAAAATCTCTATTTAAATTTTTTTATTGTCCTTTTTTTTTTTTTGAGACAGGGTCTCAGTTTGTCGTGTAGGCTGAAGTGCGGTGGTATGATCACAGCTTACTGCAGCCTTGACCTCCAGGGCTCAAGAGATCCTCCCACCTTAGCCTCTCAAGTAGCTGGGACCATAGATGGTGCCACTACACCCAGTTAATTTTTTAAAATTTTTTGTAGAGACAGGGTCTCCCTATGTTGCACAGGTTGGTCTCAAACTCCTGGGCTCAAGCAGTTTTCTCACCTCTGACTCCCAAAGTGCTACAATTACAGGTGTGAGCCACCTTGCCTGGACTTAAATTGGTTTTGAGATGATTATTTTGAAGGTATTTTAAAATAGCAATAATCCCATCTAATCAGATATGACCAATATTAGCTCTTAGGTGTATCTTGCAAATCTGTTTTGTATAGCTAATTATTCTCTCTCTCTCTTTCTCTGACTCTATACACATATATTTATATATGTACCTGCATTTGGTATACATATAAAAATGAATAGTTTTTAAAGGGATTACACCAAATGCAAGTTTATTCTATATTTTAAAATTTAGTAATATATTATGCACATGTTTACATATCCATAAGTGTAATTCTATAATATCAAACCTTTTTCAGTGTGTTAAGAAAATGCTGTGATAGACTTTCTTGCTCATATACCTGTACACAATTCCTTAGTTTTTTCCTTAAAATATTTGAAGAATAGGATTACAAATCTTTAAAATAAACTTCATTGAGAAATTACACATTTTAATGCATTTTGATATATATTGCCAAATTGCTCTTCAGACAGTCTTAACAGAATTATACTCACATTTGCAGTATACAAATTTTTTTCTTACCATATTGTTGCTGGTACATATTGTGTACTAGCAGGTTTTATTCTTCTAAAGTTCACAGGCTAAAACATAACATCACAACTCTGCTTTAATTTGCATTGTAATAATGAGCAAAGTTGTGCTTTTTTACGTTTAATACCCATTTCTGTCATTTCTACAGTCATGGATTTCCTTTGCCTTTTTTAAACTTAAAAGATAATCTCATTGCTTTGTCTACCTATTAAAGCACTATATGTTCATTGCAGGAAATTTAGAAAATAACAATATAAGAAATAAAACAAAATTTAATCAGATACTCAGCCATATTGTAGATTCTTTTTTTAGAAAGAGAGATTTAGAAACAGAAATCACATACTTAGGAAGCCGAAACAATATTATGCTCCTTGTAGCTTTATAGACTGCTTTTAAATTACAGACCAGTTACTTTCCTATGTACGTACAAATGTATTTATATCTTAATTTATGTGATAATTGTCCTAACTTGGGCATGTAGGTTTCTTCCAAGTTTTGCTTTGTTTTTGCCCCCAAAAAACGGAGTAATAAATATCTTTATCCTCAAGTTTTTTCATTTTTTACTATTATCCTCAGAATAACTTCCTGGAGGTAACATTTCTATATAAAAAGTCATGAAGAGGTTTTTCTTGAGGCCTGTTCCAATGTACACAGCCATCACCCATTGGAAAAGTGCCTGTTTTGTAGCACTCCTGCCAAGCTGGGTATTAAAACATTAGGTGAATTTGGCACCTCATTGTTATTTTCATGTTTGTTTCTTTGCTTACAATGAGCCTGACCTGTGTCTTCTATTTCCAATCTAACTTGCAGCAGCAGGGAGTAAAGAAAGTACATTTTCTGCGCCTGGCTTTTTGCTCCACCACTTGTCACAGAGCTGGGCAAAACATTTTTAAACCGTGTTTGTTAGTTAATTAGAATTTTAAAATAATTTTAGTAATGTTAATAGCTTTCACTAAAAACCTACCATTCATTTCTGCCTTCAGCTCCGCCGTCTCGTAAGTCACTCTCCACATATCATCAGAGTGATCTTTCCAAAACACAGACCTGATTGTTTCACCCCTCTGCCTACAACCTTCAGTGGCTCACTATTATCCACGGGATAAAGTTCAAGCTCCTTGTCCTGACATTTGAGGCCCTCGTGGTTTTGCCTCAACCTTCCTTTCCAGCCTCATCTCCTATGGATGCCCCATACCTCCCCTTCCTGATGCCATGACTAATGTATTA
Organism: Cacajao melanocephalus; assembly: GCA_963573385.1. NCBI lineage: Eukaryota > Metazoa > Chordata > Mammalia > Primates > Pitheciidae > Cacajao > Cacajao melanocephalus. The sequence continues at coordinate 56,013 of CAUYLG010015959.1, forward strand.
ACCACATCACTTCTACTTGCTGTTTTTCTTTCAGATGTAATGCCTTATTCACACTGTGCCTCTTCCCTAAAATACCTTCTCTCTTCTTCACCTGGCAAAGGCTTTCTGAGCCTTTGAGATTCAGCTCAATGTCCACTTTTCTGCGTCCCCAAAGAGAGAGCACTTTGGTCCCGTCCCTGCGTCTCATACAACATTCACACCTCGCCATCATTATTTGTGCGTGTTTCCAGCTCCTCTGCTACACTCTGAGTCCTTAAGGGCAGGAACATAGTGCTCACATTTACCTCCCCAGCGCATAGACTAGTGCCTGGCAGAGAGTAAGGGCCTTAGAAATGTTTGTTGTTGGAGAACTGTGTCTTGCAGATAATTTAATATTTGATTACAAAGCTCACACTCTGACACAAAAGCTGTCATTGAAGATGTATAAATTAAAACACAAAATTCCTCATCAAAATGTCTCCCAGGAATGGCTGGGTCAGAGCAGTTGGCTAGCTGCTAAGGTGTTTAATAAAACCCCAGTTAATTAACAAGAAAAAGATTCCTTTGTGGTTTGCCTCACAGTGGAGGACAGCAAGAAGCTTATGATGGAGACAGGTCTGGGCTTCATTTCAAGTTTCTTTCAGAAATTTTAGGGTTAGAAGAGGAAAGGGAGATAGGGTCTATTTTTTGACCCAGGCCAAGGCACTGAAGGGCTGCCCTCATTCCCCTGAGTCTGCAATTCCCAGCCCTCCACACACTCTTGCCCTGATACTGGGAGAATAAATTAGCGCAATCTCTTTGAAGAGCAATGTGATAGTATGACAGTGTGTACCCACTTTGAACTAGCATTCTACTGCTAGGATCCAAGCTACAGAAACACCAGCTCAAAAATGCAAGGAAATGGGTATGATGATGTGTTGTTACTTCTTTGCTTGGGGTAAGAGTAATCAATGCATGCTTTATCCAACTCCAGAATCCATGGAAATGATAAAGAATAAGGTAGATTCATATGTTCTGAGGTGAAAGAGACATTCGATTCAGGATTCCATTTTGTAAAACAACAAAACTTTGTACATAAACACGCACACACACATACACACACAGTTTGCAAAGTTATAAAGAAAGATCTGGTAGGATACACACCTAAGTTCTAGGGAGGACATTGTGAAAGAATCGAAGGAATACTTTGGTTGTTTATTCTCACAACTATGGATTGTTTCAATTTTTACAAGCATTTATCAATTTTGAAGCTTAAGAGAAAACTTTTAAAAAGCACTTTATAAAGCTGGTTCCCAACTATCTTTTCAATCTTGACTCACAAGGCTTCCGAATCGTGTTTTCTTTTGAAGCATATTCTACCTATTAATGTGGTTTGATTGTCACAACAGACCCATGATACATATCATTATTATCATTTCCATTTTACATTCCAGGAACCTTGAATTCATGAATTCTGGACTTTAATATATCAAATTCACGATGAGAAAAGACCATAGCCAATGGCAGTATAAATGCTAAGGAAATAGCACCCTATATTCTGTTAGTGAGAGAATAAATCCATACAAGCTTTCTGGGGAGCAATTTGACAATAACGCATCAACATTCTCTAAAATCTGCATATCCTTATCCTAAAATTCCTTTTCTAGAAATTTGTCCCAAGGACATAATTAAGGATGTGCACAGAGTTTCAGCTACAAGGATATTCATTTAAGAAGATGCTTACGATACTGAAAAATTGGAAGCCACTTAAGTATCCAAGAATAGAAAATTACTTAAATAAATTATGTTCCATTCATATAAGAGAATACTATAAAGTCATTAAGTAGTGGTGAAAAGGCATATTTAATGGCAGGGAACACAGTTCATGATACATTTTTAAAAGTAGGTCACAAACAGGCCTAGTGCAGTGGCACATGCCTATAATCCCAGTACTTTGGGAGGCCAAGGCGGGAGGATCACTTGAGCCCAGGCGTTGGAGGTTTGCAGTGAGCTATGATCATGGCACTGTACTCCGGCCTGGGTGACAGAGTAAAACTCTGTCTCTGGAAAAAAAAAAAAAAAAAAAAAAAAGTAGGTCAAAAACAGGCCACATTAAATGAGTCAATTTTTGCTTCTTTAAAAAAAAAAAAAAAGGCTGAGTGCAGTGGCTCACGCCTGCAATCACAGCACTTTGGGAGGCCGAGGTGGGCAGATAACTTGAGGTTGGGAGTTCAAGACCAGCCTGGCCAATATGGTAAAAACCTATCTCTACCAAAAATACAAAAATTAGGCATGGTGGCACATGCCTGTAGTCCCAGCTACTCAAGAGGCTGAGGCAGGAGAATCCCTTGAACCCAGGAGGCAGAGGCTGCAGTGAGCAAAGATCACGCCACTGTACTCTAGCCTGGGTGACAGAGAGAGATCCTGTTAAAAAAAAAAAAAAACCCAAAGCAAAGCAAAGCAAAACAAAAAGAAAAACATACATAATGTTTTTTTTAAAACACAGAATAAAGCACACCAAAATCTTCATACTAGTTACCCCTAGCGACTGAGAATATAGACTTTTTTTCATTTTCTCCTTTTTAAAACTTATTCCTGCTAAATTTCTTACAATGAAAATGCATCCTTTTGAATAAGACAAAAATTGTATTGATGTTTTCAAGAAGATGCATCTTCTTGCTCCTCCCCCTGAAGCAAGTTTTGTAGTCTTGCCTATGTGCCTCCTTCCCTTTCAGATCAATGACCTATCAATGGCTACCCTGGCATTCTATAAAGCCAGCTCCTCCAGGAAGTCTGCCATGATCTCTGCTGGTTTCTGGGCTTCCTAGCTCACATTCAGCTTTCTGTCTGCTTGCACGGTCATGTGACACTTACTGCCAAAGCCTGCTGGGACATGGCTTATCTGCCCAGGAAGCTTAAGGCATCCTCAAAGCGGCTGCTCAGTACATTTCTTTAAATAGCTCTGGCTGCTTACAAAGCAGGTATTTGAGTGCCTAAAAGCCTTGCAGCCTTCAGAAACCCCTGCCTCTGGCATTCACTGAAGACTTTCCCACTCAACTGGTTTCACTCTGTTCTTCATACTCAGCTTACAGAAGTGTTGGCTCTGTCCCAATGCTTCCCACACCCTTGGCTTCCCTTGCCCTGACCACTGGTCTGCATGTGCTTGGAGTTCACCTTCTAGTTGCACTGATGCTCTGGATAATCATCAAAACCATCTCCCTCAGGCCCTCAAACCCTGCGCCACTCACCCACACAAAGACAGGGGATGATAAAAATCGTAGCTCTTGTGTGCGAAGCACCTGCTATATGGCAGGCACTTTTCGTGCCCATCTCCTTTACTCTGTAAAAACAATAACCGCAGCTATTATTGAGGCTTTTTTCTGTGCCAGTTGCTGTACTCTTTATATGGGTCTGTGTTTCTCAGAGAATGAAAGAGAGGCTCAGAGGGGTAAAGTGAGTTGTCCCAGGTTACAGAGCTAGTAAGGAAGTTGTGGTACCTCGTTTCAAATCAACCCTTGTTTGACTGCCAGTCTCATGCCCCTAATCCCCACCCTGTGCTGTTTCTACAACCACCCTATGGGATAGGCAGGAAACATGAGAAAACTGGGTTTCAGCAAAGTTAGGTCTCAGTTCAAGGTCATTTTAACATAGCATCGGAGGGGCCTGAGAGCTTGCAGTGAGAAGATGCTGGTCTGGGTAAGGAACTGGGTGAACAGGAAGGTCACAAGAAGGTGAGACTCTGATGTGGGTGAGGAATGGGGCTAGGTCCTCCCCCAGGGAGGCAGGGATACAAAGCTGGGCTCTAATTCTGGCAGGAGAAGTGCAGGCTGGGAAGGCAGCTTCCCAGGGCTCCCCTCCACCCCAGAAACACTACCCACCCATCTGGGACAGTGTAGCCATTGTCCTTTGGCCTAGAGCTCAGGGACCACATGGGGTTGTGTGTGCCAACAGGGGTGGAGGAGGGGACTCAGGGTCTCTGGTGTCTGGAAGGCTCAGATAGGCCAGGGTGGTCACCGTTCACCTGCTGGACACTGGGCTGCCATGCTCAGGGGCAATGTCTCATACAATGCCTCATGTATCCAGAATGTAATTTAAAAAGTCCAGGTGCAGTGGTTTGTAGCTCTTGAGAGGTCATTTACGTTCCTTGTTAGTTGTATTCCTAGGTATTTCATTCTCTTTGTAGCAATTGTGAATGGCAGTTTG